>JAXCLQ010000004.1:2026837-2082223 GCA_035584115.1 Cedrela odorata
ATTATACTTGGAAAGGTATTATAGTAATTGTAACAGAAAACTGGATAAATTATTCAAATTAAGAGAATTTATGTATTATTATTATTATTATTATTATTTTATATAGGAAAAGGGAAAGATACTTGCACATTTAACCAACTAGTGAGTTAAATTTCTCCTGTAGAAATTAAAACATATACATGGGTTGAAGAAAAAGAGTGAGACAGACAGGAAGTTGGACAAATATGCAGTCAAACAAAATCAATTTCATTCGTAGAATTTCCATTTACGAGTATGAGGATCTTGGTTTTGGGTTTGTGAAATTTTAATGGGTAGTTTATTTGTTGAGAAAAATTGCATTATTATTGTACGATATCAAATCAAATAGTGAACTTGTCTTGTGCTATAAAAAGCTATTAAAATGTTGTTGTTGGAGGATAATAATCAATCAAGAGAACAACAGAAAGTGGAAGCATTTTTTTATTTCTGTTGCCTATCTATCTATGCTAGGGAAGCCTTATTTCTGTGGGCCAACAGGCAACTTCATTATATATACATACTATTTTCCAATAATATGTGGGGATAGTGTTGTGTCCTCAAACATCAGGGAAACAATTTAACTCTTTGATTTTGCAATTCAATTATTTGCCGGTTATAATTCGTGCAAATGTCAAATCTGTTGAGTTGGCTGATCTCATAGGTTCCTTTTTCTGAATTTGGCTGTTTCCAGAGAAATTAATACCTTCCAACAGAGATAACAAACTTTTATTCTTGTATCAATAATTTATATATGCATCAACTCAGCTTCAATTTTTTTTTTTTAAAACATTACATATAGAACCTTTCAAAAGAGTAAATTATGTTCTTATTTAATTTTTTTTTCAAAATAAAAGAACCTATATCTTATGTTTTTGGAATTTAAACTACAATCCACTCTTTTTATCGTGATATATAGACTTATTATTCTTGTACATATGTTCCTCTTTTTAAATTTGAAAGCACAACAGACTAATGTGATTTGAAAGAACAACAGATATCTAATGATTTTATCTTTTACTAATTTTTAGTGAGGATCATTCACCTTTTTTTTTTCTTTTACTAATATCAAATATCTAATGATTTTATCGAACTCTAAAATATAGCAGCCCAATCCTAAACAAATATTTTATTTGATATTAAAATGTGATAATTTTTAAGTCACAATTATTATAGAATGGAAGCATTAGATGTTAAATATTAAAAAAAAAAAAAAGCGAGTCCCATTAAAAAATTGATGTTACTTAATACTCTTTCAAATTTGCTTATAAAACACGTTAGAAACACTACAATTTGAAACAAAGTCATAATCTTATCTATGAATTTTTCTTAACAAGTTTGGTTAGAGAGATAATGACCAAACATAGATACATACGTAAAGAAAACTAAAGAAGGAGAGGAGATGTGAGTTACAGAAGGCATAAGAAGGGAACAAAAATAGCTGTAATACAAGTGGAGACAAAGGCATATTTCTGCTAGAGAGGCTTATCAGAAAGAGCAAATTGAAAAGTTCTTCTTGTTGTTTACGCACCACCATGCGCAAACAACAGAAGGGCAATGTGTCCCAGCAGGTGGACCTTTATGCTGCCATGCTATATCTCAGCATTTTCTTTCTCATTGGCTTGGCTTGTATTAAATAAATATTTTTGTGGATAGATTAAGACCTTTCATATTGTATGTTTAACCAATTTCTATATGATAATGGGACCAGGAGATGATTTTACCACTAAGGAGGAGATTGAGGTTGTCGCCTTGCTCAGCCAGTGGGTAAAATAAAGACCAAATATATTTTACAACTTCCCAAAATAAATGAGAAACTTAGGGAAATAGTTAAATTTCCCTAAATAAACAAAATAAATGATATTTTATTAAATAGATAAATGAGGGGTATGGTAATATTTTTATTAGATTTTGTTTGACGGCAATGGCGGTAACTTAACGGCAGGCAGGGGAGGTCAATGACAATAAAACGAAACCTATCATCTAAATGATAAATCACATACCTCTTTGGGGACATTTATTGATCCTGGGCTTTTGGTTATGCTGCATTTTTCATTTGATAGTGCCAATTTATAAGCTGCTAGCTTAGCTATACCGTGTGCAGACCAGACCAATAATAACACACTAGTATGAGAGAATAATACTACTCTTGATCATGACACAATTTTTGATAGCTTGAATTCTTAAATATTTTCATAAAACAGACAAACACAACATCCTCTTTTGTGTTTTTGGATTGTGGGATTTTTTTTTTTTTTTTTTTTTATTAAGGCTAGAATTGAAGTACTATAATTGTTTTAAAATGAAATTACTAAATATCAAATAAAAATAAAAAAGATGAGTAATTTTCAATTAAAAAAAATTATCTTTATTAAATACTTAAGTAGTTATGCTTTCAAAATATATTAGAAGGACAACAGTTGTAAACTACAACAATTCTAAACTAAATTGTAAGTTTTGTTTGGAATTAAACTATAACTATTGTGTAATAAAATTATTAAATGTCAAATATAAGTATAAAATCAAAATTTGATTTTACCAAATGCTTTAAAAGTTAAACAGAAGTAACGGTATCAACATAGCTTTAATCGGTTTAGGCTTCCTTTCTTTCTATGGTGCTGACTTGATATCTCACAACTATGGTACAGGCACAGGCACAGGCACAACAATCAGTAATGTTATTTTGCCAATGTAGCTACGTTTCTGATTACGTAAATATATAATGCATACAGACAGCAGGGGAAACTTTCTTTCTGAATTGTGATCCAAAGATAGTAAATTTCTTGAAGCAGAATTCAGACAGGTTTCTATGAAATCATACAAATTTAACAATCACTTTCAACAAAATGGAAGATCAATACAAGTAAGTTAATCATTGAATGTTTATATCAACCCTGAATAATTCTTCTCCTTTAAGCACGGCGCGCGCACACACAAAAACACACACTTCCTGTGGAAAGAGAGTGAGAGGATTACAGATGGAGATTGTTTTTATCATTATATTATATCTCATACATATGACATTATTATTATTATATAACCGAAGGTGAAATTGTATAACATTGTGTAATGACATGATATACACATGAATTAAATAGTACAACAAATTCAGAGTACAATTCCAGAAGAGAAACACTAAAAAGTAGTATAATGACATGTTATATATGTACAAAAGATCGAGAACATGACCAGTGCAGAACAAGCATTCATTTGTCAATCTGGCCAGTTTTACAATTGTAGTAATTGAAATACTGATCAAATTTCCGAAAGAGAAAAAGCTTTTTGAAAATTGTTTGTATGTAGAAAGTAATGTTTAGAAATGATGACGGTCCTCTTAACGCCAGAACTCGTTCACCGGAACGCTATGAATCCATAAATGCCCGGACAACATCCATTATTGGAGCTCGGCATATTGGACACTTTCCGCTACTCCATTGTAACTCCTGGGCACATTTGAGACAGGTGCACATATGCCCACATCTTTAAAACATGAGAAAACATAGCTAAAGAGATGAGTACTGTCTATGCTCGAAAATGGATATTCTAAATATTGAAATGATAGATAGCTTAGTTTTCAAGGCACAAACCTGTACAAAAGTGAGTCCACCTGCATTTCGTAGCAAATGCAGCAACTCCGTTCCTTTGCTACCCCATCTAGTGAATTATTTTCCATCCCTCGTACTGTAAATTATTGAATTATAAAGATTAGACGAAGAAGATGACATATCAAAGTATAGTTGTTCATTTAAAAAAAAAAATGCAAATTCGGTGTCCCCAGCTCACCACGATGAACTTCCGGCTGGTTGGATAGATGAATTTTCACCTGCATATCCACGCAACTCTGTACTGATTTTCTCAGTTCAGACATCTCACAGTGGAGTTGTTTTATTTGCCCTCTTAAATCATATATGAGTTCTGTTTCCTGCAAGTAGTCAAGTTTAATCCATTTCACAACAATTGATAAAGTTCAATTAAGATCGATATAGGTTGAATCTGAGAAACTCAGAATATAAATACGATTTGTAGAGGAAGATGACTGTCGACTATCCTGATAGTAAGCTTGAGATGGTAAAGATTGGGGTGCAAATGGATCAGAATCATCTGTAACTTCATGATCTCGATAACTCCATGTTCGTATCATAGATGGAGAAGCGGTTAGCACTGATGGAGACGACTGATCAAAATAATCACTTGATTCCGGGAACTGATCACTTATTGGACTCTGTCCCTGTTCTTCGTCCTCTTCCTCTTCTTGTTCCTCATCTTCCTTGTCTTCTTCTTGTTCTTGTTCTTGCTCTTCTTCTACAACTTGTTCATCTACTTGTTCCGCCTGATCTCCTTCTTCTTGACTGACTGTTGCGTGCATACGTCTTTGTAAGTGAGACAACAAAAATTGGCGTATTGTCTCTTGACCGAGCTCCTCTTGTTCTTCTTCTTGATAGTTTCCTAGTTCTGTTTGTCTTTGTAGACGAGAAGTCATCAATTGGTCCATCGTCCCACGGAAGTCACTGGCAAGAAAAGTTGATACTCTTCTTCTGCATGCACAAAATTGCCAATTCAAGCTATTGCAATAAACAATTATGATCCTACTGTTTCTGAAAGTTGTATCCTTTAAGCCAAACAGTTCTTTAGTGATGACGATATACCTCTATTCTCACATAATTGATCCATTTATGCTATCTAACTTCATATTCACCATTCACTAATAACAATTTCCATTCATTCAAGTAAATTGATATCTGAAGATAAAAATATAAGGAATTATGACAAAATCCAGCATACCTTTCAAGAAGTTGGCGTATCTCCTCATTTTCTGAGCTGCTACTAAGCATCTCCTGGTACCATGTTTGCCTGCGATCTTCCCAATAACTTCGTGGGCGAGATATTTCACTAATCCAGTCATAATTGGTTTCTACATAATGCTCCTGCTCATAGGTCTCTTCTTCTTCATCGTCTTGCTCATTCTCTTCCCAATTATTCAATGATGCTGTTGTTTCTGCAGTTTCATGCGAATCAAGATAGAGCTGCTGCTGGTCATCAGCGTCTTGTTGTTCTGCCGTTTCGCGCTCATTCCATGCATTTGAGGATGCCGTTGATTCTGAATTTCCTTGCGAATTACTGTAAATATGCTGCCGGTGATTGGCTTCTTGGTCTTGTGCTGTCCCATTACTTCTACCCAAATCATTCAAGAATGTTGTAGTTTCAGAAGTTCCTTGTGGGTCAAGAAAGGTGGTCTCCCTGTTCATTCCTTGCTGTGTAACATCAGTTCTTGGACTGGATTCTTTCTGATGATCTTTAATTGTTTGGGGCACAGAATTCTCTGTTGGTGCTGTACTTTTTCTCTCAGCATTAGTAGCTTCCTGATTACGACCATCTTCACCTAGCCGATTGGCATTGGAAGAATTCTGTAAATGTACTGTGTTATTTGCCATCTCTGTATGGGGGCTTCTTGAAGTAGATGCATCGTTCTGGGAAGTGACTCCGTGATCAACGCCAGTGCTAAACTTCTCCCTGCATTTGTTTGACATCCTTGTTTATAAACACTAAAGAATAAATTTCTCACTGCGCACATTAGAGAATAATATTTCTGAAATCAAAATAACATGGTTCAACTAAGACTTGCTGAAACATTTAGTGAATTTTGCAAGACTTTGGTGAAATGCAATGACAACCAAAGAACTTAAGAGCTTAGAAAGAAAGCATAAACAGAAGGAATATACTGATTTTGCAAAACGCTAAAAGTTTGTATTAGTACCTAAGGTGCATTATAGTAGACCCTTGTGATAACTTCACAGGAGATCCAGAAGATTGTGGGTGCTTTTGATCTTGAATTGCCATGCCAAGCAGTAGAAATCTAATTCGAAGCATTGACTACACATCAATCATAGAACATCAGCTAATAAGTGTTTCCAAATGTTAAGAAATTAAGTACTTAATACATCGTAGAAATTAGAAGGTCACCTGAATGCGACCACGGTGAGAGAATTTTGAAACTGCTTGACGCTCTACCAATGAGTTAAGTTCCTTATGCCTGTCGCGCTCCAGCTGCATAAGCAAATCAGCGAAAGCTTGCCGCCCTCTAATCTTTGGAGAACTTATTACCTGTGCGAGGCTTCTATGTTCCCTTTGCTCTCTTTGCTCAGCATGATCTGTTTCAGGCGAATTCCTACGCTCTCTTGATGGCGATTCGCATACATTAACACCTGGCTCACGATCAGAATCATCGCTTGTACTTGTCAATTTCTTTATTATGTCTGAAATTCTAACTCTTTCGCTATCTCCATTTTCTGAATTCCTTCCTCGTGACAAAGTAGGTGGTTCACTTTGTGCTGTTCTATCAGATTGAACCTCCCAAACTGGAAAAGAATCTTCATGATCAGCTCGAGTTTCGTACCTCTCGTCAACATAATCACCACCCATTTCAGATTCTCTCTGATGTTCTTCAATATTTTCATTGTTGCTCATTCCAGAACTTGTCCTGCTCGAGGTTGATACCGGATTCAGGTTATTGTTCATACTGTATGATCGATTTAGCTTTGCCTCCCATATCTGAACAAGAGAAGACGCTCCAAGATTACCAATTTCAGGTGATGCCACTGATTCATCCGGAGAGTTTCGCCGGTTTTCTCTCTTGGAAGATGATGGTAGTGATGATGACGAAGACGACGAAGAAGAAGAAGAAGCCAAGCACTCTGCTTCTTGACTCTGTTTCTCTATATTTGACACAACTTCTCGCGCCTGTCTCGCCGCCCATCTATCCAAAGTACGCGACTGCGTTGAGCTCAGAATCGAATAATCATCAGTAAATCTCTTATTTGCATTGACTTTGGTATGATTATTGCTCAAGAATCTCAAGTTTCGATTGTGCTTCCCCTGTTCTTTACCAATCCCAGAATCAGAATTAACGCTCTCCGAATTCTCATCAGCAGAAACAGATATACAATTGTGGAAATGATCTCTGACTAATTCTTTTAGATTCTTCTGAAACGCAGCTGCTTTCGCATTGCTGTCTCTGCATTGGTCTCGCCTGTTACGGTCTTTCAGAACACACCCATTTGGAGAAGACGAAACAATTTCCACCTCTGAAGAAGCCATTTCCGATGAAGGAAAAAAAAAACTAAAACTAAGAATTAATAACTCAAAATTCCAAAAGAAAAACCAAAATGAACAAGAAAGAAGCCACGGTTGGGGGAGATTCAAAATGAATCAACCTCACAAAGAAAAAACTTGGTTACACAAACGATTGCTGTGTTTTTCTACGATTGGAAATGGGCTTGTTTTAGGATTATCCATCGTCAATCACAAATATTAGTTCGTATTTGTTTTCATTTGCTAAATTTGAAGCTTTTTTTTTTTTTTTTTTTAAATTTTCTGTATAACTGAAACAGAGAAATCTTCTGGGGTTGTATTGTCTTAAAAAAAGAGAGATTAAAAACAGAACACAAAAGAAAAAGAAAAAGAAAAAACAAAACAAAAACCAGTGAAAGTGATGGAGGAAGAGCTTAGTTTGTTGTCTTTGTGTGCGCTGTGGATATCAATTCAGGGAAAAAGCTGAAACAAGTGTAAGATTATGAGGAAATTTCTTCGTATCTTAAATCAGACGTGAACAGGGGGATTTTTTCTTCCGTCGTTTGGGATAATTACAATGCGATCCCTAATAATTTAAGATTTGACAAGTAAGCACATAACACTCAAGTAGTCTCTTGACCTAAAAGGACCAATGTCAATGGATATGTTAGATTGTTAGTTAATAAAACTTGTAAAAAGTATTTTAACTCTCTTATTGTAATAAATATTTATTTTAAAAAAATATTTTAATTTTAATTTTATTTTAAAAAGAGTATTGTTACATATGTAAATTTTTATACAAATAGTTCTACATTTTTACTAAAATTAAATAATAAAAAAAAAATCAAAATATAACATTTTCACATTATTTTATATGGATAAAATTTATATTAGTATTATTATTTTATAAGATGATATGTAATATACTAAAAATAACACAATTAAATTATTCTTCAAATACACAAATGATTGTGAAATGATATTATTACCTTTACATCAATTAAATTAAGGAGTAATGTTAAATATTTTAATATTATTTTAATTATCATTCTAAATAGGATGTCATTCATAATTCTATTTAATGGAAGGTGGTATAGTATAAAAAATAATATGAAAATTTATCATTTATTTAATAAATATCACATTCTTGTATTATAGATATATTACCTAATTTGAGATGGAAATTTAGAAAAATTATAAAATAAATAGCATTACGGTTAAGTTAATCGTAAGGTGTTAAAGTAAGGAAACCTAAGTTTTAGTTAGTGAAATATCAAAGGTTTGAAATTCATAGTTTAAATTTTAAAAATGGAAAAAAAAGGGGGACTTGAGTGTAAATGTAGCTGAAATGGAGTTCCGGTTCAAAAGACGTTGGGATTGAACCGTTAAGGAAATGGGTCCCGGTCCATAAACAAGAATCGGAGTAAGAAAGTAAAAAAGAAAAAAAGAAATTATATGATTATTATACTGAGAGAAGCGTGGGATGTGCAACTCTCTCTCTCGCTCTCTCTGGTCACTACTGTACATTCCATATATGTATGTATGTATGTATTGTAATGTCCTACTTTTAATGCTTGCTTTGAATTTGACTACCTTTTATTGCGTTCCCATTTACGTATTTTAGGGCTAGATTCTCTTTTTTTTTTTTTATAAATAATTTTTCAATGTGTATTATTATTATAATAACTTAATTACTTGCCTCTTACGTCCTTATCTAATTAGTTATTAAAAAAACAAAATTTTAATTTTATTATAATATAATAGTCGGCACAACATATGAAGTTAAAAGTACAAAAAAAAAAAAAAAAAAAGAAAAGTATTTATAATGACTAATAATTTAATGATTTGATTATATTTTTAAAATTAATTTATAACTTTTTTTAAGAAAAAAATTATGTTGAAAAAGAGTTTCTATAATATAATATAATATATATATATATATATTGTTTATTTAAATTTAGTGTTGACTGAAAAAAAAATTATATTTATTATTAGTAAAAATATTTATATGCCAACATCAATCTAACATGTTTATGAATGAGATCCTTTCTCCTGAATTCTTTACGAGTGTTAGAATTTAATTTCTAGTGCCACCAAAAATATATATATATATATATATATTAATTAATGGTTAAAAGATGTAAAATAATCTTATCCCCTTGTGCATTGTTTATTTATTCTTCTTTTTTTTTAAAAAAAAAAATTAATTATAAATATAATTAAATTTAACAAATACCTCATTAATTTGAGGAAAAATAATAAATTTAGTCTAGACAAAATAGTTATTATGGATATACCATAAAATTTTAAAAAGTCACAAATACCCTTCTTAATGCTAAATGTTGTTAGAAATTCATTAACAAAATTTTCCAAGAAACCTTATAATTTTTAATAATATACAAATATCTCCATATAATTTATATTATTATTTTTATTTTAAAAATTAAAATAAATAAATAATATACCAAATAGGGTAAAATTATTTTAATTTTTTACAATTAATTATATTAAAATATTATGTTTTATTTTTATAAAAAAAATTAATGAGATAAGATATTTTGTAAATTGTTATAATTAATAAAAATTAAATATTTTTACTGTCATTTAGAAAACATTATATACAAGGGATAGACAGAGAAAGGGAGGAAAAAGAAAACAAAGATGGTCATTTCATTCACTCCCTTTTGCAACATGACTAATTTAGTCACTTCACTACCTGCTCATGGTAAAAGTTCGCATAGGCCCCTTGGGGAATAAGATACATATTATTTGTAAAATTTAAAACAATATCATTTATTTATTAAATATGAATAATTAATCAATTAATTAATTAAAAACAATTTCATATATCAATTGATAATTATGTAAATATATGACTAGTACTTATAAATTCTTACAAGTTAAAATATTTTTTATTTTAATTTATAAATATTCGTTTCATAAAACGGCTACCACCGACTATGTTCTACACCTAATTTTTTTTTTTTTTTTAAATGAAAACAAAACTATCCTTTGTTTTGTTAAATACTACCGAACTGCCACTAACCCCAACGGGCAGGAGTCGGATCCGAGTCGACCCGTCCGTTTTACGCCTAAGTTAATCGCGAGTAGCGCAAGCACTCGGTTGAGAAACGAAGGGAAAAATTGCAAAACCTGAGAAAGCGAGATAAATGGCGTGGAGTGCAACGATGATCGGAGCATTGCTGGGATTGGGGACCCAGATGTACTCCAATGCACTTCGCAAACTTCCTTATATGAGGCGTAAGTTCTTCTTTTTTAATTGGTTTTTATAATAAACCCTAAATTCTAAGTATGACTGTTTGTTTGTTGAATTGGAATTAATTGATTGATTTATATGTTTATAGATCCCTGGGAACATGTTTTGGGGATGGGATTGGGAGCTGTGTTTGTGAACCAGTTGGTGAAATGGGATGCCCAGTTACAGCAAGACCTTGATAAGATGCTCGAAAAGGCCAAGGCTGCCAACGAACGCCGTTACTTTGGTATTAAGATACAATTCATTCTTCTGTTTCTTTCTTTTTTAGTTATTTTAATTCTGTGATAATCTGGGAATAGTATAATCTTGAAATACGCCAATTACAGCTTAACATTCTTATTCTATATTCTGAATATGTATTTAGAAATAATGGGTTCCCTTAAAAATTGGAGCTTTTGATGTTTCGATTCAGGTTTCCTGAACATATTCTTGTTGTTGGTCAAATTACCATTCTTTATAGTAGTATGTATTTTGTCAAATATCAAGAAATGAGATTAGGGTCGAAATTGAAATGTGGTTGCAGTTGCAATCACAAGCTAATTTCAAGAATGAGTTTGGGTGGTAGTAAGGTGCAACCTATATTGAGCTGGGAATATGCACCTGGAGACAATATATATGGCTTTGGACAGTAACTATAGTAAGTAACTGTGTTTGGATCGTTTCACAGCGATGTCACTATAAGCAACAATTTTTCTTTCTTGGTGTAAACTTACACTAATTCCCATGTAGCATTGTGGCATTTGGCTTCATGTCTAAATATTCTTTAGTTATTTCTAGCTTTCATTATTCGAACAGAAAATCAGAATAAGGATTTGGTGGAGTCTCGCCATTAAAAAGGAGAGAAAATTTATTCTCTTAGTTAAAGATAAAAGCTTTCATATCTTGAAGCTCCTTCAGATACTTTAATTGCTATTAGAAAATTTATTAAGTGGCAGGCTGGGAGCTTATTGAGGTGGATTTCTGTTTTATGTGCAAACATGATGGTGAATCGTAGAATACCTTGTGTTTCACTCACCTACCACGAATGAATTTAGGGTACTATGTTTCTACTTTCTGGAAGGCAAGGGATTATACTTTAATTAGTCTAAGATGTGCTAGAAAGGTGGTATGAGAGGTTTGGGAATAATTATGGGGTTGACACTTGGGTTTATTTAAGCTTACACAAATTGAAGCTTGACCTTGAGATTTAAGTGAGTTGGGGTTTGAATTCTTGAGTTTGGATTTGGTTTGAGTTGAAATATCCTTGTTTGCCTCAACTTGTGTGTTAGACTTGTGCATAGGCCTTTTCTACCAAGGACTAACCAACTGTATTATTGAACCGGTGTGTCTATGATACTATGCTGTTCAAAATTAAATAAAAGTAGAAAAAGAAAATTTTACTCATAATATAAACAGCCTTAATCTAGAAAGATTTCATTCATTCTCTTTCTTCCATAAATTCTTGCCCTCTCTCTATGGAACTTTTTGGCTTTGCTTGGGCCTTTTATTTCTTCATCCAATGGGATGGACTCTCCCTTCCTTTTATACTATTCAACAATTGAATAAAAGATCATGTTTGCTGCTTAGGAAAGTGAAACTTTTCCTTTTCAATGGATTGCATTGTGCCATAGAGATGACTGGGCGTAACTTTTCCTTATCATGGTCTTTGATAGGGTATTCCCAGACAAAGTGTTCAAGTATCTGAGCGTGTTTTGTGTTTTCCATTTGATGTTCCTCTGTCTGTTTTATATATTTTAACCTTTTGAAAGCCCTGAGACTCAATTTCTTCCTTGAGCTTCTACCAAACTTTTGTGAAACCTAGAGATGAATTATTTTGGAACTTCTTGACATTTACTATTCACATAAAGAATAGTTGCAAGTCAAATAAATCATTTCAAAGCCACAATTGTGTCAATCAAAACTTTTAAAAATCATCTAACCGCAGCTTTTCAATTTTCTCAAACAAAAAAGAGAGGAAGATACTTAAATTCACTTAAAACCAACCCCACAAGGACCCAAGAAAGTGTTATCATCTCATTAAAGTTCTGAGTATTCCTCCTGAGCATCTTCAAAAAACATTTGTTTTCTTTTTCACCAACTAATCTTAAACATAGAGATACAAGATGCTGGTATCAACCCAACATAGCAGCCCAAAAAATCTTATAAACACAAATCTAACTATGGGGGAGAGAAGAAACAAATGGTCGATGTTTTTTTGCATCATTATTACACATCACATGATAGATAGAGAATAAATATTCGGTCGTTTTCTTCAAATTAGACCACAAGTATTGAGCTTTCCATGTGATATTGTCCAAGCTAGTATTTTAACTTTGATTGGGACCTTTGCATTCAATATCATATGAGATGGAGTAGAAGGGGAAATTAAGGTTTTGATTGAAATTTTTAGATTTTCTGTTGTTTCTTTTGGAAAAATAACAAGAAGGCAAAAGAAGTTACATGGATTGATAAAATTAGGTAAAAAGAACCTTTAAACGAAAATACTAAGTTAGAGTTTGTGTTTTTTATCTGAAATTTGGATAGATCTGAAAATCCGAATAAACTCAAATAATTGAATCTTGATGACATTTTTTTTTCTCTTAATATCTGAATACAAGTGTTAAGTTTGTTTGTTTGTATTTTATTTTATTTTTAATAAAAACATCTGAAAACCCTTATCCTTATATACGTGTCCTTATAAATTTTAAATGTTAAATAAATGTGAAACATCTTGAAAGAACGTTAACAAGGTAATGATTATTGGTATGAGATTAATAGATTGTAGTTTATGACGTTATATGGTTTATGATGTTATATGATAAGTATTTTTTTTCTTTAATTTGTGAGACTACATTTTGATAGATACAAATTAGAACTAAAGAAAATATAAAAATAATAGTAAGTGTGGTATTGCAGTATATCAAAAATACTGCAAGGTAATAATTGTGTTACTATAATGTACAAGAAAAAATAACATTTTCTATGATGTGGTATTATAAATATTTTTTTTTTCTCTAAATTTCTTTAAAATATTAGAAGCTCGTTCATATAAAAACTCATCAAGGTAGATTTAATTTTCTTTTGGGAGCACAAGTCCTATATTTATGTTGGGTTTCATGGCCATTCCCATGTGTCAAAATTAAACACAACACTTGCAAATTGTTTAAACTTGTGTTAAGAAATAAAACCAACTTTGATGGTTGAATGGTGAAAAAAGAAACTTTAGCCATAACATATTTTTAACAAAAACTTCTCATGGTACAAGAAGTTGAGCTAACAAATTTATAATGGTTCATTCACTCACCAATTTGTAATGATTCAAAAAATAAAAAATAGCAATTGAGTTATTGAACACAAAACTAAAGTTAAATTAATATAGAAGATTATATAAAAACATAAAAATTTAAGAACAATATTACTGAATAGTGTGAGTGATTGGATATTCTGGATGAGTTGAGGAAGAGTGAGTTCACCTAAGAAATGTTCCTCTTTAATAAGGACGGTGATAGATTTTATGTGGGTAGGGATGTAAATAGATTAACTAGGAAGGGATATTTTTGAGCTGAGATTTTAATAAAGACATTCAAACTTTGTACATTAAGTAAAAAGCTAAATTTTTTTTGGCTTTTTGTTGTAAGATAAAAATGCCTGAAAATTCCTTTAAGCTAGAAAAGCAAATGGTCGTAAATGTTTGAATTATTTAAATTAGATCGCATTCATACTGCAGTCAAAAGAGCAAACAGAGTAACTCTAGGTAAAGAACTTGGTAAGATCGATTGGATTTGTTCAGGTTGGTTGATGGTCCAATTAAAGAACTGGTTCGCTTTTTGGTCTGAGTTATTAGTTTGAGTGGCCATGACTAGGTTTGCATGTATCCTCATGCTCTCTACTTGTGTAAATGCATGTGCCCTTGCACATGTAACTTATCACAAACATTACATCTTGGTGTTGTTTGGAAGATTGTAAGTGTTAATTGGTAGTTATTTGGTTAACTCCATTAGGAGTGTCAATTCAAATAAACGAATTGTATTTGGGTTGACACGAATACGATTCGTTTATTATTTGTATCAAAAATTTAAATCCGAATACGATTCGTTTAGATCTGTTTATTCGTTTAAATCCGATTATTCGTTTAGACAGGATTAAATTATAACAAAATAATTAAAAAAAATAACTAAAATAATAATAATTTAATATTATCAAGATATAAAAAATTTAAATTTCAATTCACATAGTATATTCATCATTCATAAAATATTAACAAACAATAATATAAACTCAAATATTAATTTTAAATCCTAAATAACAATCAAAGAAACGAGATACAAACATTCTTGAGTTTGAACCACTAATTGACACACTAAAACAACGAAAAATTGATAATACAGTAAGTACCCTCCAATTATAAACCTCTTCCATATATAATTTGATAAATTATCCTCATTCCAAACTTAAAAAATCATTTGCCAGCTTTGTCAAATAGGTTGCTGCCATCATTCAAATGTCTTGAAAACCATGTGTGAAAGGAAAGATACAGTTATCATACATAATCAATCAATATCTTCTAAACAATTGATAGGTGTCTGGACATAGGCTTCAATCATATGATTAGCAACAACAGCATAAAACAATGAGATTCCTTATATTTACTACATGAGCTTCAGATGCCAGGTGACACAAGCTCCATTGAGAATCCTGACCATAGCATTTAGCTTAACAAATAGTAGTACTTTATAAGACTATTAAATCCGTAGACAGCCAATTGAATTATGTGGTGAAGCACAAAACCTTCAGAATTGAAATTTTCTGCTGATTCAGACTTATGAAACACTGTATGCAACACTGTTTCAAGTAATTCAAGAGGACAACCAATTGCATAACAAAAACAACATTAATAATAGAATAATGTTAGATCAAAATTACATAAATGCTAAAATGTAAAGACAAATTAAATTTCCTTTAGAAACAAGAAAAGAACAAAGAAAGAGCACTAACCACTCCTTCCCAAAATCCAGACTTCTCTAAAGGAATCAATATATCAACAGGATCAAAGAGTTCGTACTCATCTATTTCTTGAGGAACTGCAAGAAATAAAGAAAAATGTAAGAGGCCCACTAAAGTAAACAACAGAAAAATATCATATTCCAAAGTCCTTGGATTTGAATAATATACCTTCCGCTGCTGACTCTTCAGATGTCCCCGAAGCCACATTTTCAGAAATAGGTTCCAGTTCTGGCTCCTTATCTTGCTCAGATCTAAAAATTATATATACATTAATCCCACCAGGAATATGGCAAACATGAGCACCTAGATAATGTGAATTGATCTTAAAGTCAAGTACAATGATACGATACAGGGCATCTACAAAAAGTATATGTCCAGAAAGCCATTACTATCAATCTACATAAAGAATGGTATATACAATCAAAACAAATAAAATTTTCTGGCTTTTACCTTAATTCAGATCTATGCACATTAAACAGAAAAGCATTTGATATAGACCAATAGCCAATAATAATGCATCAAAGATAAGAGGTTTTACATTGGACTCGACCAAAATCCATTAGAACTCCTTGTTCACAAATAAATGAAAAAAAGAAAACAGATGAAAAAAAGAAAAAAGAAAGAATATATATATATATATATATA
Source organism: Cedrela odorata (assembly GCA_035584115.1). Taxonomy (NCBI): domain Eukaryota; kingdom Viridiplantae; phylum Streptophyta; class Magnoliopsida; order Sapindales; family Meliaceae; genus Cedrela; species Cedrela odorata. The sequence goes on from JAXCLQ010000004.1 coordinate 2,042,826, forward strand.
TATAAGTTCAAAGCTCCAACTGCATGAAGTGAAATTTCGAATTTACAAAAAACACAAAACTAGTTTCAGAAAGAAAAGAGTAAGAAAGATCCAGTATGCAAACCAGAAGATCATAATATTCGAAAGACACTAAACCTTCAGAATTGAAATTTTTTGCCAATTCTTAAACCTTAAGAATTAAGTGATTATAGAAGTCCAATCCAATGAATATACCTGCAAATTTCATGCAGCAAGTTTTATTTGACCACACCATAGAGAAGAAAAATATGAGTAATTAAAAACTATCAAAGTGGAAAGGAGAAGAAGATGGAGGCAGAGTGAAAGAAAAAACCCTAAATTCGGGTTTGTGTTGTTATATTTAATATATATATATATATATATCATATCATATCATATCAAAACGACGTTGTTTTGATTGTGTATTAAACGAATAAACGAATTAATTAGACACGAATATGACACGATTATTTTGGATTTGATACGAATACGACACAATTATTATTCGTATCAATTTTTTCAAATTTGAATCTGTTTAATTACATCGAATTCGTGTCGAATAATCGTGTCGTGTCCCAAATTGACACCCCTAAACTCTATGGCTTGTCTTTGCAACTATGAACAAATTGATTTGAACTGCCATGGGAGCAGCAGATATCTTTCAAACTTTAGTTGCATAGTTCTCTACCCATAACAGCTCTGTAGCTTTTGTATGCTAGAATATCTTTCTTGATTTTCTTGTGAGCTGACTTGCATGATCTGCTTAAGTTTTTATAGTTAAGCAAAATGAGGATGAAAGCTAATTGGACTGTTACTTCTATTAGCATCATTTCTACTAGTAATGGGGCAAAATGCCCCCTAACTTGGTTTTGTCTTAACTTCTTTTTTCATCTGTTTGTTTTTTTAAATTCATTTTTCAGATGAAGATGATGAATAGTGCTCTTATGCATGTGGAACTGCAGCATCTTCAGAAAAGATTTTCATCTTTGCAGAATATTTGGCCTTCAAAACGATGAATGTCATGGGCTTGTTATGCTTGTTTGCTTGTTATATATGTTTTTTCTCTTTTAGGCAATTGAAACTTTTAGCTTTTTCTGGACACTGAGGTTTGCTTCTTTTTGTTGGCTGAACAGGCTAATGCTATACCTTCCACAATAATAAAGCAATTGAGGAATTTTCTTGTCTGCAATATCTTGTTAATTATGAATATGCAACATCTTTACACATTCATAATTGCATTACACTTATCTTCATTCTCAATTCTGTATTGATAGTCACATTTTAAGTGGTAGTGACTGTTACAGTGATTTCATATTTGCGAACAATGCGATATCATTTGATGAGTAGTTCAGATAGAATCAAACTTTCAGGTACTTGGGATCTGATGGATGACTTTCTGCCCCATGCTTTTTGATAGTTCGCATAGATTTAATGAAGATGCTTGATGAAGGTTTTAATCTGAAGCATATATAAAGTTGATTTGGGTTTTGTTTGGGATTGAGATGTGATTTTTAAGCTAAAACTTGCTCCAGGACAAAATCACTAGGTAGTAAATATAAGCTTAAAAATAAATAATTTTCGTTTAAAATTAATTTTATCAAATGCTTTAATTGCTGTGCTTTCAAAATAAAAGTACAACAATACTAAACCTAATTTTAGATTGAGATCATAGCCTATATGACCTAGAGTGTTGCTGCAAAGTATTTCATTAACAAACTAGATATAGTCACAAGTTTTTGCAATAACCAAGCAAAGCATTTGACAACATGGATGGATGCCTGCACATAACTGCTTGGCAGTGTTCTGTCAATTCTGAAGCTACAATAATAGTTATGGCATTGAATTGGAAATATGGTCTACATGATTCTGACTGAAGAGAAAAAAAACGTGGAGTATTCCGACATTGTTGGAATGGAAGATAACGGCCCAAAATCAACTGAAGAAAACACTGCTCTATCCAGTGGTACTCTTCATTTTTACATCAAACCTCAATGCTCTGAAAATCTCCATCATCAGTTATGTATTAAGGATCTATATGAATCTTATTGAAATCCACCGCCTTACTGTTAAATACATTGAGGAGGAGATCACACACTTGCCGCGATGAAGGTCTTTCTTGAGGGCTGGTTTTTGTGCACTGCAATGCTATTTCAAGCACTTGATATGCTGCACATTGTTCTCCAGGTAAGAGCGGTTTCATTTGGGCATCGACCAAATCCTCCCGTGTAGAGCTTGGCATCTCAATACGTGTCTCCACCCATCGCACCATGTCCATCTCCACGCCAAAGGTTTCATCAGTCGGCATTTTTCCACTAACGAGCTCCATTAGCATAATCCCCATGCTGTAAACATCACTTTTCTCTGTTGCCTTCAGTGAATAAGCATACTCTAAAAAGCACAATGAAATTTTTGTTATGACCAAACCGATATCATAAATGTAGTACTCAGATTCAAAGCAGCAATTTTTATATTACCTGGAGCAATGTAGCCATAAGATCCCGCAAACCACATATTTGATTCTGTGTTTGAGTCATAATCCTCCACAAGAGCTTTTGCTAGCCCGAAATCTCCAAGATGTGCCTCCATATTGGAATCTATCAACACATTGCTCGATTTGATGTCCCTGTGAACAATCTTTGGTACACAATCATGGTGGAGGTATTCCACTCCCTGAGCTAATCCCACTGCTATCTTTAACCTTGCCTCCCAATCAAGGCTCTTCTTCTTTTTGATATTCGTCGGCTGTTTGTGCAGCCAATCCCACACACTTCCGTTAGCCATGTACTCGTATATCAACAGATTTGAACCTGCTCCTTTCTTGCTACAGTACCCCATCAACTTGACTAGATGCCGGTGCCTTATCCTCCCCAGCGTCTTGACTTCTCTAGTGAAGCTTTTATTTGATAGAAGATCATCCTTACAAGAGATTTTCTTGACTGCTACGGTTGCTCCGTTAGGAAGTTCAGCTTTATAAATTGTTCCAGATCCTCCAGAGCCAATTATGAACTCTTCGCTTAGATTGTTTGTAGCTTCCATGATGTCTTCCCATTTAAAATCTCGCTTTGCAGCTTGAAAGAGTAGTCTTCGCTGTGCTTGGGAATAATTGGAAGAGTAAGTGAAGTTCACTTCACTGCCCTTTCTGAGAAATTCATTCTTGCGCTTAAAGAAGAGGACAACTACAACTATCAGCAGAGCAATAGCAGCTAATGTTGAAATTACTGAGATTAACACTATTGATGTTTCACTTATGAGAGACTGATGTTTTCCAGACACAAGGGCATTGCAGTGATCAAGAGGGCTGCCACAAAGATGTAGATTACCTTCAAATGCTTCTGCTGGCCAGTGAGAGAATTGCTTGCTTAATTTGCCTTGAAGTTTGTTATAAGACAGATTAAGTTTGACCAAACTACTCATCTCTGCAACTTGCGAAGGGACTTCTCCAACAAGTTGGTTGTGAGAAAGATCAAGAGCTTCAAGCTTAGACAGAGTCCCAATAGAAGGTGGGATTCGGCCGGTGAGATTGTTGTAGCTCAGGTCTAAAATGCTCTGAAGATTCTGAAGTTGCCCAAACTCAGCAGTTATTTCACCACTCAAGCTGTTATTTGAAAGCTGAAGCTCATACAGCTTGCTTAGCTTGCCTATAGCAGGAGGGATTGGCCCGGAAAAAAAGTTTCCATTGAGGTTTAAAACATTAAGCGCTGCCAGATTACCGATTTCATCAGGAAGACTTCCATTAAGCAAATTGCCATCTAGAGACAGCACAAGGAGCTTCGAACAATTGAATAGTTCTTTCGAAAGAGATCCAACAAATTGATTGAAGGAAAGCTTAAGCTCTCCCAACTGAGGCAAACTTCCAAGCCATGATGGAATTGGACCCGAAAGAAGGTTGTTGTTGAGATCAATATGGCTCAATTTCTTGCACAGCAAAAGCTGATCTGGTATTGGTCCAGTGAGTGAATTTTCCGAGAGGTCTAACAGTGACAATTCATGGATTTTTCCCAATGTCAATGGGATTTTCCCACTGAATTTGTTTTTTCCTAATCTTAGCCTCTCAAGAAAAGGTGAATTTCCCAACTGGGGAGGAATCTCATGATAAAATTCATTATTTGTGACATCAAAAGAAAAAAAAGAATGCGAACTACACAATGCAGCAATGCTACCATTCAATCTATTCCTGGAAAGATTAATTCTGGTCAGATTTCTTAGATTTATCATTGAACCAGGAAGATTACCTTCAAGAGAATTGTTGTAAAGCATGAACTGCTCCAGAGCCTGTAAGAACCCAAAAGTAGCAGGAATGACACCGGAAAAACTATTGTCTGCCAAATCCAGGATAGTTAATTTATGACAGTTACCCAAACTGGCGGGAATTTGACCAACAAGTTCATTTTGCCTCAAGTGAAGAAAATTCAGGTCTTTTAGCCTCCCAATAGTGATGGGAATCTCCCCACTGAAGCTATTGCCGAAGAAATCAATCATTTTCAAGCTTGAACAGTTGCCAATCTCTGAAGGGATTTTTCCAGAGAACTGATTGTCATAAAGATACAAAAGCTCAAGCTTTCCAAGCATTCCAATCTCTCCAGGGAGGCTACCTTGAAAATTGTTATGATACAGAACCAGCTCTTGCAGATTGGTGAGATTGGCGGTCAACGGAGAAATTAAACCCGCCAAGCTATTGTTGTGGAGATAAAGATGAGTTAATCCAACCAATTTGAAAAGCTCATCTGGGATTGATCCATTGAGAGTATTGTTGGACAAATCAATCTGCTTTAGTGATTGACATTCACTTAATTCAACAGGAATTTCACCAGAAAGTTGAATTTCTGATAGAACCAAGATCTCCAAACTGGTAGCATTTGAGCAAATATTTCGGGGAATTGAACCAGAAATATTGTTGTTTGATAAAACCATATAAACAAGCTGACCCATGTTGCCAAACTCCTCAGGAATTCCTCCAGTGAGCCTGTTCTTTGATAAATCAAGTTTCTGAAGATTACCCAGCTTGGCAAAAGACCTTGGTATTGCACCTTCAAGCTTGTTCCCCATCAAGTTTAAATAACCGAGTTGACTCAGTTCACCAAGTTCTCCAGGTATCTCCCCGGAAAGACTGTTGTTTCCCAGGTTAAGAAGTTGGAGATTCTCGAGACGACCCAATTGAGCTGGGATTGATCCATTTAAATTGTTTTCAGCAGCAGTGAAGATAGACAGACTCGAACAATTTCCCAACTCAGCAGGAATTGGTCCCTGGAGTTGATTCTCCTGCAAAATCAAGTTTTCCAGTTGGCCCAGTTGCCCGAGTTGTGGCGGTATTGAACCAGTGAGACTGCATGATGCTAAACCGAGAGTATCCAAGCTGACAAGATTACCAAACGACGAAGGAATTGAACCAGTGAGCCAATTATCACCAATTCTCACGACTCGGAGACTCGTGAGGGAGCCGAGTTGAGTAGGGATTGTACCAGTGAGTTGGTTAGAGAAAAGGAGCAAAGATTCCAACAAAGAAAGGTTTGAAAGAGCAGTTGGGACTGGACCCGTGAGGCTGTTAGAAGAAAGATCAAGGTGGAGTAGGTTTTGTAAACGACCGAGTGAAGCAGGTATTGTTCCGCCCAATGACGACTCAGAAAGGTTAAGACTCACTACATGGAATGAGTTAGCAACTGAGTTCAAACCACAGGTTATTCCTCTCCATGTACAGAAATTTGGATTGCTTTCGTTCCAATCATGCAGCACATTTTCAGGGTCTGGCATGAACGACTTCTTCACCTCCAAAAGAACAGATAACTCTTGGACATCTTTGCAAAGTACAAACCCAGGTAAAAAACATATAAAAAGAATGATTAGAGCTGATAAAACTTGCTTTAATATTCCCATTGTTTCCCAGAAAGATCAAACAACGAAGAGGAAAAAAGCTAAAACGGTTGAGACAACTTTTGCACGCACGGATGTTGCATAGAGAGCTGAGTTTTGGTCAAGCTTTTGCAGGCTATAAAGACAGCTGAGACTGAGAAGACGCGTGGTTTGAGAGAATTAGAAAGAAGAGAAACATTAAAGGAATGCATGGAAGTTGGCAGATATTGATTTGAATTGCGTTGGAAAGATGATTATTTGAAGAGGCGGCCTTAAAAAGGGTGACAAAGATGGAAGAGATAAGAGAGAAAGAGAAACTTCTGTCAGTAGTTAGCTGCAACACGATGCCATTAATGGCGACCGCTAGAGCTTCAGATACAACTGTTGTATTGAGAAAAACAGATGCCAGACAATAGTATTAAATGCAGTAGAGGGTAGGGATTGGATTGGAAGATTGAGAATTAGGTCAAAATTGGGTCAGAGAAATAAGAATAAGAATAATATATGAATACGAAGGCATGCAGAAGAAGAAATGTTGACAAAAAAAATAATCAAATAGAGCGACGGTGTTATGTTTACATGGAGAAGATACAGTGGTTGGGTTGGGGTTTGATAATATTTGTGATTGTGGGTTTGCTACGCTTTGCTTTGCCTTTGTTATTAGTGTGTTAGCTGACTATGACTTGGACCCTATATCAAACTCGAGTGGTTGAATTTCTACTTTGGTTTAGATAAGTTTATTTATTTTTATGTGCCAACGTCCATTTTTTAAAATATGCATTACCAATTAATTTAGTGAATTATAAAGTTAGGAGGATTGTATTGGAGACTCTATGTTTTAGATAGAGCATTAAACTTAATTTATTTAATTTAATTGTTTTGAAGGCTTTACAAAGTCAATGGAGTCCCCCACAAATTCTTGTCATTCCCCCACGTATGCAACAAACTTCCAAAGCTCAACTTACTCCAAGTCCAAAGCATATTAATATTCTTTTTGTGTTAATTAATTAATTTAAAGCTTAGAATGTCAATAATATTCTTGTTTTAAGATATATATATATATATATATATAACGCTAATTAATTATTCTTGTTATTGGGTTGAGCTACCAAATCCCAATGTCTTTTTCTGCCCATACATAATTCTTCATTAGTTGCATGTAATGTAATGTAATGACCCTATTGCCTCCAAATGCACTTAGCTTTTGTGTTTGTCCTACCAATATATTATCTGATTCCATATATTAATTAACTTTCAATTATTGTTTCTTGTACTCTACCATTGTTCTTTTTCTTTTTTGTTTTCTTTCAGACAAATCAAACCTACGTGAAGAAAATTTAAAGAGATAAGTTATTTAATTTTCTCTTAATCCAATTGGATATTAATTGATATTAAAACTATAGGTAAGATTGATATATACAAACATGTTAATTGCTAAATTATGCATTAAAATAGTACATATATTCAATATAAATGTTACTAGATATATAAATTGTTGTGACAACATTAATGTAAAACATTAAAATTATCATTAATTTCGATTCCATAATATAGCATGTCATGTTATTATTTATATATTGTTTAATATGCTTCGTGTATTTCTACACATTCATTTATTTTAAAGGTTTAATATAGTATATATGATTTAACTTTCGTATAGTGGTACCAAGAAGATAGGTTAGAAATTAGTAGTAGTAACTTTATATATATACGAGGTGTTCTTTTAATTATTTTAATTTGAAAAGTTAACAAATAATTAAAATGACATTGACTGAATTAATAATAATAATAATAAAAAAGAGTGAAAAGAAAGAATGATTGTTCTTGATCTAATATTGTACTTGTATTGCATGGATGCAGGCCCCATAATGTTAGAATTACATGCGCTCACAAATTGACAAAATATTATTAACATTTTAACAATTATTTAATAATTAAACCCATGAAATTTACCTCAATTTATGGACGTAAGCATATAATTCTAAGCTTATTGAAACTTTAGTCTTCAAGCCATGCATTAAATTTTTTTGTATAGCTAGAGTAAGACTCAAACATACGGTAACAATATAATTTTGTATTTCTAATATTTTGTTAAAGAAAAGGTGGTGATAAAAGAAAATAATCATAATCTTATACGATAAGATAGGTTATTATATCGATAAATAATTATTAAATATTATATATGTCATATTTTTAAAAATTATTTTAATTATTTTATTTTAAATATTGTGACATTTGTCTATTAGATAATAAGACATTTGTAACAAGTTATTTTAAAATTAAGGAGTTGCCTTTCCTCTTTTTAACATCGTTCATTAAAATATTTTTATATAGATAAAATTATTATTTTTGATGTAATTAAATAACATAAAATATATTTAACTTCCTATTAATATATTTTTCTTTTGTGCTTAATAAAAAATGTTTCTAAGGATATTTTTATTGATGTTCTTAATGTTTAATTGTAATACAAACAAATTTTATTGGTTTAGTTTTCAAACCTAACATTTAAAAAAGGTTTTTAACAAAATTTGAAAATGTTTATGACAATTTAAAATAAAATTGAATAATTTTTTAAAAATGAATTAAATTTTTATCAAACGTTTAAGGAAGTTAATGAAATGAGTAAAGTAAAATTAAAATATTAGTGTTATATTATTGTCACATGTTCTATATTTTTTGTGGAATAAATGAAAATAAATAAATTATACTAGATATGTGACAATAGTAGAAGAATTACAACACTAACACGTAAATTTGTATACATAAAATTATAAATAAAGTTTGTATAAAAATTTACAACCTTAGTATTATTATAATAAAATTTGTATTTTTTTTAATTTCCCAAATAATTAAATAATAGTGAATCTCGGACAACTAACCCAGTTTTTGTCCACAGCTCATGTGAACATTATTCGTATAATCAAAATATAAAAAGAAATTCTGGAAAAAAAATTAATAATTAAAATGAAAGACAGCACATGTAAATAAAAGGTTCTTATCTAATTCATCCCGTGACAAATTAAATATAATTAGCATTAATTATTGATGGTTTATTTTATTTTATGATAATGAAAACAATATTATTATCTCATCGCTACATAATTAATATAACTATATATTTAATATTAAGTTGCCAACCATCATTTGGACCATGATTTAGCTACATAATTAATATATAATGTTGTAGATCAATTATGTGACTTTTTAATTTACGTAGCAATCATCAAGGTAATTATAATTAATTAATGCTTTGGAAATTCTATATGCATATATGTGTCCAAAAAAATGTGACATAAAATTACAAGACACCCAATTTTCTGTATCTTCAACAATATTATTATTCTACCTTCAATGTCGATGTATAATATAACATCATATCATTGCTAAAGAGAAAAGATATCAAATGACCAATCAATAGTTCCAAAAATTAACAATGCTTGCATGCATACAGCTTACTTTAAAAAACGATGACCTAATTCGTGCTTACCCTAGTTTGTAATTCATATCAAAATTACTTTCGTTGTTGCAGAAAAATAAGCAAAGCATGTTATCCAAAATCAGTAATGGAATTGGGATGGGTTGAAAAATGAACGTGCAAAGTTGTTTGCACACTAATTTCCACCATGAGAGATTAACAACTATGACGCTTGTTATAGATGCAATGCAACCAACTCGTTAGATTCCCAAAATCATTCTCTTTCACACCTTTGTCCTTAGTTGCAAAATTAAATTTAGAGAGATTTTAAGGTAGAGTTTTTAAATTTAAGATGACTTAAATTGAAAATTGTTGCAATTGAAGTGGCAGAATCTGAGTGAATAAGCAAAAATTTTGATGTGCGCATCTAAGTTGGAATCTATGATGAATCGGGTTTTGCCATTGGAACTTTGATATACTTGAGAGTTTGTAAGTCTTAACTAGTTCTTTGTATCTTCCACAGTATTATTATTCTACCTTCATTGTTGATGTATAATATAACATCATATCATTGCAAAAGAGGAATATATCGAATGAGTCAATTCTTCCAAAAATTAAGAGATTGTTTGGTTATATTTTTAGAAATTATTATTATTATTATACTTATTTTCAAAAACAATACCACACAGTATCATTATTATTTATTATTTATTTTAGAAATTTAATTTTAACAAATACTACTAAACTTGTTTTCTGTTGCTTTAAAAGAACCTTTAAAATTTTTGTAAACTCTAATAATGTATCTTGTTGTATAATATTTGTAAAGTATGTCCATTATTCAGTATATAACTATTACCAAAACGCCACGTATTTATCATATTAATTTGGAAATAAATTTCTTAATTCAATTATATATATATATATATATAACTGTTAAAAAAAATGAATACGAAATTTGAAAAAAAATTAAAAACAAACTTATTTTAATCAAATGCAGTCAAATCAGTATACATAATCTCATGTACAATGAAACGTGAACCGACTGAAACCGTCAATTGACCAAATCAAAGAAAAGAGGGCTGGGCTAGGCTATTCTTTGCCAAATCAAACCATGCAAGCATACATACAACATACTTTCGAAAACGATGACCTAATTTGTGCTTACCACCCACACAACCCCCCCAACCCCAAGTTTGTAATTCATATCAAAATTGCTTTCGTTGTTGCAGAAAAATAAGCAAAGCATATTTTCCAAAATCAGTAATGGTTGAAAAATTAATAACAACTATGACGCTTATTGATGTAGGACAATATCATTCAACAAACTCTTTAGATTCACACCTCAATTTATTATCTTTGGTTGAAAAACAAAAATTCAAGACCACCTAAGTGGAAAATTATTGCAATTGACGTGGCAGAATCTGAATGAATAAGAGAGAAATTTGATATGTAAATCAAAGTATATATTATGGATCGGGTTTTGCTATTGGACTTTGGTATATATGAGGGTTTTGAAGTCTAAAGGACCTGACCTAACAACTTTGTATAACTCTCAAGTGAAGGATTAAAGCTAAATCGAGTCTTGAAAACATTAGCAAATGCTTGCTATTCGAAGTTTCTAATAGTAAGTCTCATAATTAATTTATTAGCTTAGACTTGTACTTACCTTAACTAGTCTATTTTTAAGTAATAACAACCTCATACTTTTTATATTAAAGAAGATGATTTAATTTAAACATGAGACTTCTAACCTTAATATGAGCTAATTTTCGACGTAAATATTATAAATAACTATTCAAGAATACAATATAATCTTTTTACAGACGAAATCCGACAAAGTAAGATGCATGAGACGTCTCCTATTGTGTTAGCATCAATGCTTTTATAACTCTATAAAGCCACTAAATTAACATCAAATGTACCAAAAGTCTTTCTCGTCTCAATTCTATATTTGTAAGAACTTTTCCTTTCCAAATTTTAATGTTATTTGTTCTAACACTTATTCATTTAATTAATTGGTTTATAACTTAGCATTTGAGTTCGAACTAGGAATGTTCGAACACTTGGTCCCATAAAATATTTATCGTCAAAAGACAATCATCTTCATAACGATTATATTAAGAGGATAAATAATGGGCCTACCCACCCGCCCATTGAATTGGCCATCCCAAGTCCAAAATTCTAAAATGGGTTGGGCTATAACTATTCTTTCTTTTGAGTCCCACACTTATTTGCTTCTATCATTAAAGTTTTTATAGTTAATATTTGAAAACAATATATGGTAATATAATTTGTATAATAACATACTTCTCAACATGAGGAAATGTTACCCACCTCATAAAACATTCTAAATACATATCTAAGATGTGAGATACGTGACATTATATTTTTTACACAAATTTTTAGATAATTTTTTAACCATTAAATTAATATATTTCAATAATTAAAATTAATTTTAATATATATATATATATAATTAGAGCTTGTTTGACATCACATATTAAAATATATTATTTTAAATGAACTGCACTGCACTGAATTGAACTGTACTATAATGAATTAAATAAGAATTATACTATATTTATTTTAGTATGTACTGTATTATATTATGAGTTAATACGTTTTTGGTATTATAGTATATACTATAGTATATTATGAGTTAATACATGTTTGATATTGCAGTACGTACTGTATAATATTATAAGTTAATACATGTTTAATATTATTGTACGCACTGTTTTATTATTAGTTAATACATGTTTAGTATAGTAGTACGTACTATATAATATTATAAGTTAATACATGTTTAGTACAATGATATATTAGACTATATTAATATTTTATTTTTTAAAATTATGTTAATATTATATTTTATTAATATATTATTATTATTATATGATATAATATAATATTGTTATTATTATATAATAAAATAATATAAATAAAAAACTTGTAAATGTAGACCAGTCTTGACCCGTGGGGGGACGTGGGTCAAGCCTCGTCAGCCTCACCTGCATTACATTATTTAAATTATACAATTCAATGCAGCTCAATTAAATTGTCAAATATTGTACAAATTTTTTTTTTTATTACAGTCCAACTTCTTAATACAGTCATGAACCAAACATGTCCTTAATGTTTTTATTTATACAATATCATTAATATATATTAACCATTCCATTTAGATCAATCCAATCGTCTACTTATAGTGTTATAAGTTTGTGTAAAAAAAATATTTCCAATCCTAACCCCCGATATCTAAATGTTGTAACGTGTACGTATTATGCGAACCTCAAGAGTTATTATTTTTTAATGTGATACTGCATAATGATATCCCTCTTCATAAAATTATTTTTTAATTTAAAATTTTGTATGAAATTTTGACACAAAATGTTAAAGATTGATTTCATTTTATTCAACAATGTTGATCTAAAATTAAAAAGATCAATTTCATGTATAAATGCAAACTAATTTGGAAAAACTCGAATATCTCTCTTTCTTTCCAGAGCTTATTCTCCGCCATGAATTATTCTTTCATTTCCTTCCTCTTAACCATTCTGATTGTTCAGCTGATTTCAATCTCATCAACATTAGAAGCTTACCACGTTGATCAAGACCAACAACCTTCGTTAACAAATGTTGGTTATACTCCAAATTCAAACGAAAATATTTCAATCACATTGCTGGAGAATGAGATATTGGGTTCAAATCAAGATTGCCCATCCCCCTCTTACTACCAGAACAGATGTCCGAATAAAAATGTAGAAAAAATCATCAACAGAAAAGTTAGAGAATGGGTCAACAAAGATTACACCATTGCTCCTAGTCTCCTAAGGTTGCTCTTCCACGACTGCTCTGTTATGGTAAGAAATATAAACCATACCTTTATTATTATTATTATTATTATTGTTTAAAGGGTTTGCTTGCATATTATACAACTGTCGTAATATTTGATCTGGACATTATTTCTTCACATTGGAGAGAAATCTGACCTAAATACTTACAGAGCATAAAACCCAGGTGAAAATTTTCACCAGCAAGCGAGCTTACCATCCAAAAAAAGAACGGTTAGGAAAAGAAAAATGTTCAAACTGTTGTTGGTTTAGTCTGTCTCTTACAGTGGAAGTAAGATCTACGGGATCGATTCTCTTACACACCAATTTTAAATTTTAAAAAATAAATTTCTTTAATTTATGGTTGTGCATGAACCGGATGGAGATTGGGTAGGTGAGAACCTAAAAAAGGTTCGGTCAACGTTCAGACTAAAGAAAGACTTGCGTCTGAATATTTCATTTTTTCTTTTACTGTAGGGATGTGATGATTCCGTTCTTCTGAACCATGAGGGAAGCGAGAGAAGGGCTGATGTAAGCAAAACATTGAGAGGGTTTGAAGTGATTGATGATATTCTGACGGCAGCTGCCAGAGACGCCACCGTTCTGCTTGGTGGAGAATACTGGACGGTTCCCTTTGGAAGAAAGATGGGCGAGTTTCCATTGCTAAGGAAGCTGATGAAATTGTGCCAAGGGGTCGTGAAAACATTACCTCATTGCTTGAGTTTTTCCATTCTATGGGATTAGATGTCTCTGATTTAGTTATCCTCTCAGGTAATTAAAGCCTTCAACTAGTTTTTAAATTTACATTTGATTATTTTACCAACGTAGTAACGCTGGTTATACACACGATTTGACAATTTTATGACAGGTGTGACTTTCACTTTTTTTTTTTTTTTTGTGATAATTATATAAGACTGTCACGTCAATTCTTTATTGTAATCATTCTTGCACAAGGATTGTTTATTGATCTGGGTTTTATCTACCTATTAAATGATTTACAGGGGCACACACAACTGGAAGGGCATCATATAAAGAAGTTCAGGAAAGGATTTACAACTACGAAGGAACTGGAAATCCAGATGGCTCCTTTAAAAAACAATACTTGAACTATTTACAAAGAAAATGCAGATGGGAATCAGAATATGTGGAATTAGATGAAGAAACTCCCTGGAAATTTGACACCATGTACTAAAAAAATCTTGAAAACAATATGGGGCTGCTATCAACGGATCAACTATTGCTCTTTGACTCAAGAACTAAACCAATTTCTAAAGCATTAGCTAGCATGCCACCTTTCCTTTATAGCCATATATTCGGGGCTTCCATGACAAAGCTTGCCAGTGTTCAAGTCCTAACAGGCAAAGATGAAGGCGAAATCCGCACAAATTGCAATTTCGTCAATTCTGATAACTATTAGTTTGTTTCTCCAAGCTTCAAAATGTTCAGTTTGTTCTTTTGGCTTGTTACTTTGCCTTTTTTTTTTCTTGTCAATACTATTGAGGAATTTGTTTATTAACAATGTACCCTTTCACAGTTTTCTTCTTGTGAAATTAAGCTATATATATTTGAACGTTAGTTGTCGTTAAACCTTGTTAATTTCCAAATTTTTGATTCCAGAAATAATAACAACCGTTGCATGCTAATCTTCTAAAATGCAAAATTGTTTCCTTTCTTGTCAAAATAATTTTTTACTGTAATTTTATTCTTGGTGACATTATTATATAAAGGTTGATTCTATGAGAAAATTTTCATTCTTTGTTTCATGTATTTGTAGGTGTATATGTTTATATAATGTAATCAATTAGCAAGAATTCTTGACACGTAAGTATTATATTGCATCTCTTTTTCTTCTTTTCACTCTACAAGGATTTACAAAAATTATGATATCTTGATAAATATTGTACTTGAAATTCTAAAAATAAATATATTTTGATGTTCTTTAATATAATATTATACATATTATTTAATTTTATTAGAAGATATTATTTCAATATTAGAATCTAAATTAATAAATTATAGATACAATTAAATTACAAAAAGAACTTGGTTTAAAAATAAAACATTTGCACTAATATTAAACAAAAAATTTATTTTCTTATAATTTAATAAATTGAGGACAATGGTGACCTTTTTTTGTGTTTATTTCTACCTTTGTTCCATCTAGTATATAAAAGATAAAAGCTATTAATGGACAAAGAAAAAGATTTTGTAGAGAGAGAAATACAAAAATTGTAAAGAATATAGGAAAAAAAAGTGGCAAGAGGAGGACGAAGAGAAACTTAATAACTTGAAAAATTTTGAAGAAAGAGAAAATATATTATTTAATTATTAAGAAAAAGGGAGAGTGAAAAAAGAGAAGAGAGAAGATATAAAAATAAGAGACATTATTGATCTCATTAATATATTTTACTCATTTATTTCATTTAATCTTCATTCTTAATAAATTGTTAATCTAAAGGCTAATAATTGAAATAAAAAATTGTTTAATTTTAGGGAGCTGTTGACTATGTAAAAAATATATATATTGAGTTATATACTAAGAAAAAAAATATATATTAAGTCATCTACTAAGAATGCAAAATTTCTTGTAGGTATGGGTACTTGTTAATATACGCTCAAATGATATGAGAGATGATTATTAATGAGTATGGTGTGGGTATAAGAGAAGAGAACTATATTCGAAATACGTTTAAGGTGGCTATGGTATAAATATTTTTCCTATATCCAAATCGATCCTGTCTCATTATATATATATATATAAATATATATATATATATATTATTAGATAAATTCAAGACTAAATACTTTTGTGTTATTAACCAAAATGAAACAACAAAGTTATCTTCAGCTCCAATGTCATTCTCAAATTCTTGCAAGTACATAACTTAGGCAAAAATAGAGGCTTCCATATTCTTGTAATCTTCTTAATGTCTCATTAACGTCTTTTAGTTGACATTGCTGAATAACTGATCCACAAGAATATCCTTTATATGATGAGATTCACCAATAATTGGTTGTTTAAAGTTGTTGATATTTGAACATTATTTTGTACAACAACCAATTTATTTGAAGATTTACGATCATTTTTTGAATTTCCTAGAAAACTAAGATTTGAGGTTGGCTATGCCCACTAATCTCATCATTCTTTATGAATTGTGTATGCCTTGATTTGACTATTCTTCGTATATAAGACCAACAATAAAACATAAATCTCTTAGAATTTTCTGTATATCCAATAAAATATCCACTAATTGTCTATGAGTCTAATCTTAATTGAATAACCTTATATGTGTAAGATATCTCAAATTTGGTTTTCAACCTTTCTATGATTCAAATGACGTTGGAAACAACCTTGATTGAAATTAATATATAAACTATGGTTTTAGTTAAGCATGAAGCCACAAGGATAATGAAAAAGGGGAATTACTAATCATACTTCTCACTATATTCATTAATGTTCGATTTCTTCTTTCAACTAGATCATTTTAATGTTGTGAGTAAGACAAAGTACTTTGTTCTTAAGATATCAGAAAAATAGACTAAACTTTTCTTGTAATCTTGTATATCTAGCATAATATTCTCCACCTCTCTCTAACCTCACGATTTTAATTTTTTTCCCCTGTTGTTTCTCTATTTTTACCTTAAAGATTTGAATGCATTTAACGTTTCATCTTTGCCATAAAACAAATGTAAATTTTGGTAAGATAAAATTTGATAAAGTTTTGAGCACGTCTTTGTAATAATAATAAAAACTAAGATAAACTATCTTTACAACAATATATATATATATATATATATTTAAAAAAGCAATTTAGTTAATGTCTTGAACTTAATCTTTAACTTGATAAGCTTATTTTCTTGAATTCTTGAATTTGTTTTGATAATGAATCTTATATCTTGAAAAATTAATGATGTTAAAAAGTAAACTCAATATGTTATCATCAAAATCTAGACTTATATAACTCTGAATCAACTTGTCACATACTATTATATATGTAAACCCCAAGAAATGATAATATGGATTATTCTTAATGTGGGAGTATAGTAAAACTTCTTTTAAGAATATAAATTTATATTTTAGATGAAAAGCATGGTATTGATGTTTAAAAATTTGGATAATGAAAGGTGTAATTGCTACCTTGTATAAATTGTTATGATCATTTATGATTTAAGAAAGGTTAAGGAAATACTTAGGATTATTATATCCTTTATTTATGAGATTGAATTAAGTTTGAATTTTATGATATGAGGTTAATAAGTGTATTGATTAAATTGGGTTTCAGTATATTATCTTACGCTGACACACTCAGCTATTTCGCTAGCCGGTTAGCGAGCAGGGTTAAGGGGCAGTGTCCTTGCAGGGGTCCGGGGAGCAGAGCCCCTAGAAAAATTTTATTTATTTAATTATTTATATTTAATTGATAGAATTTATTTAAAAAAATTAATAAGAAAGGGAAACAGAATTGATTGTTGGAATGATTGGTGTCAATTGAAAATTTGAAAAGAAGTATTGACCTATATTTGCTCAAAAGTATCAACACTTTGCTTAAAAATATCGATATGAAGTTTACAAAGTGCTGAGTGTTGACACCATACTTGAAAATATCGACCCCATGGGAAGTATCGACACTTTGCCCAAAAGTGTCGATACTTTGCCCAAAAGTGTCGATACTTTGTCCAAAAATATTGATACTTTTGCCCAGATAATTTTGAACACCTAGTGACTTCAAAAGTATCGATCCCTTTATGAAAGTATCGACACTTTAGCTAAGAATATCGACATTCGAGGTCCATAAAATTTTTAGAATGTAATTCTTATGAAAATATCAACACATGGGTTAAAAGTATTGATACTTTTACTAAAAGTGTCAGTACTTGGATAGAAAATATCGACACTTTTGCCAAATTATGGTAAAATTCGACGGGTAATTTTAGAATTTTTGAGACTTCTTAAGGGCATTTCAGTCATTTTGTTTATTTATATAAATACTTGAGAGAGGGAATTTAATTACAGTATATTTCATTCGTTCACTCTCCCTCTCTCTCTACAAAAATATTTTCTCTCTTTCTCTCTGGAAACCCGTAGATCTCGGCTAATCTTTTGACTTTATCTTCCAAATTTTGCCACCAATTGATTTCCTATTCCTCTCTCTTCAATTTGCTACAGTTTTTGAGTTAGAAATAGTAAGGTGACATAAGAGAGGAATTTGGGTTTCGAAACAAAATTGGAGTTTTGCTGATATATCACGATTTGCAGTTTTTAAGGACTTCTACGAGTTCCTAGTAAGTCCATTAATCTATTAGATATTCGATTTTGGAGATTATGAGCATGATGGACTTTAAGGTTACTGTTTATTTAGGGATTTCATTAATTTATGTATAGAAAATGTTAATAGTGTTAAATTTGTATTAAATTAACTATTGTGATGGTTATATATATGTTAATTTGAGTGTATTGAGCATATTTGATGGACAAATATGTGATTTGAATAGGGATTCTATTTTTAGAAATAATAGTTGAAATATGATGTGAAAGTATGAATTGGAATATGTTGGTCATATGATTTCATTATTGAAAATCGGATAAATGGCTGTAGTTAGTTAAGTTTGGTGGACTATGTGAGATAAATGAATTTTATTCATGTTTTTCTTTATAAATTACATTTAATGCGAATGTATTTGATTTTATAAATAGTAGAATTCATGAGTTATGCATGTGTGATATTAGGCTATGAGGATCCGAGAAAAAGACTGATTAGATGTAAGGATTGTTAGTAAGAGTGATTACCCTCCTCTTATAGTGAGTAAATTTATACATACATGAATATGTATTGTAACACCTATAATTTTTTTTTTGTAGAACACATAGCTATGATTGTAAATATACTTGTTAGAGTATTAAGTATTAGAATTTTGAGAAATAATATAAAGTAAATTTATAAGGGTATTTTTGTAAGTTTGGAAAATGTAGTAGACATGAAGGGTAGAAATAAAAATTATATTGTTAACAAGGTCATTTTTTAAATTTTAGATTATGGATTAAAATAAAATTAAGTGGGCCAAGAATATAATATATATATATATATATATGTATTATGCCCAATCCCAATTAATGATATCTAAGCCCAATTATTTAAGCCCAAGCCCAAGCCCAAGCCCAAGTTTATATTATTTAAGTCTAAGCCCAAGCCCAAGTTGATATACATGTATATAATAAGGTAAAATAAATAAATAAATGAATAAAATATTAAATTTGGCCAAACTTCTCTACACAATCCTAACCATCTATTTGTTTTAATCTAAACCATCCACTTGGCACAATTCTAGACTTATTTTGTAAGATGGATACGAATGAACATAAAGGCTAAGTTAGTGAAAAATGAGGTGGCTAAATGTGGTCCCTTAAATTGGTTGAATTAATCTAAGCCATCCATGTGTTTGATTGAAGTAACGGTTACGTACAAACAAAATGAGAAAAGAGAAAGGGTGAAGAAAGAAAGGAAAAGAGGAAGGAAGGGAAAGAAAGGAAAAGAGAAATGAGCTTTATTTATTTGGCGAGTTTTTTAATATTATTGATTTGGAATTTATGACTTTATGGTTACTAAGTTTAGATTATTGTTAGAAAGTATATTATTAGAATTTATATTATTAGTTTAAGTTATAATTTAAGGAGTTAGATATGAATAATGTTCTATATGTGTTTAAAATGAATATTGTTATTATCATATTGTTGTAATTGTGTAAATTGATGGGAGTTTTATTGTGTCGTGATAATGGTAAAAATTGGTGGAAATTAGAACATCTATAGGTCATGGGTAAATTGTAGTAGGAATTAAAGATGAACAAATTCATATTTTAATGTCTCATTATAGTAGAAAATTAGTTATGGATAAATTAATATTATTAGTGCTAAATTGTAGTAGTAATTAGAGAGGGATAAAATTGATATTATTAATGATTAATTGAAGTGTAAAAATTAGAAATGGTATTGTGTTAATGTTAAAATGCGAAAGTTGGAAATGAAATTGTGTTAATGTTATATAGTGTTTAAATGATAAATGAATATTGTGCTAATTGGTGGAAAATTCAATAATGAGGAAAAGAATGAAAGTGTAATAATAAATGTATATATATATATATATATATATGTATATGTATATATGTATATGTATATATATGTATGTGTGTGTGTGTGTAAGTGGATGTTATTTGCGGAGTTGGAATAGCGTAATTGAGAATTGGAATTGAATCTCGGTGATTTCGGTAAGCCAAGTTTGTATGTAATGATTGAGAGTATTTAGAATTTGATAATGCGGGTATTGTCAAAAAATGAATTGGCGGAAAATGGCAACACTTGATGAATTCGGAAATTTTCTGCAAAATATGTGTATTTCTGAAAGTTATATATGTAAAAGTATAGATATGTATAAAATGATAGAATGGCGTGAATATGATAATAAGTTTATATTAGAAATTCATAAATTGTCTAGTTTGGGAAATGTGGATCTCGTAGGAATGTAGCGACGAGTATAAATATGTAACTAAAATAGATTGTGTTAATTTGTTTTAGGTATGCAACAGTAATATAAGAACATGGTCAGGGAGAGTAGGAACAAAAAGTAAGTAGATTATGCATGCATTTTAATATTTTAAAAATTTACAATATTTGATATTATGATGAAAAATGCGATTTTAATGTTTGATACGCCAATGTGATTTTATGAAATGATTAGTGAAATGTTTGTGAATTTGAATGTTTATGCCGATATCTCATTTACAAAATAATTATGAAATGTTGTCGATGTGTGAAATATTTGAATAAAATACATGTTATAGTTTAGTTACTAGTATGTTATAGTTAAATGCGAGACTTGCAAACTAGTAAGAATTCTGTTTAACGCGTAGTGCTCGTTTATGTTATATGAATATGAAAATGACTGCTATATGCGAAACACATAATTACGTTCTGAATCTGCGTCACCGTGGATGCAGATGATACTAACTGACTAAGTCGTTTTGAATTTGTTTATATTATGAATAAATTCTATGTATTTGGAAAAGTTCAAAAATACTTTGATTGTTTAAATTTTTATATTATGTTCTGCATCGATATATAAAAACATGCATGATATGCTTACTAAGATTTATTTCTCACTTTTTATTGAAAAATTCAATTTTTCATATAATAGTACATAGAGGTGACAAGAGATGCAAGCGAGCGTATTAGGCATACTTTGAAGTTTTTGAATATATGTAATTGTAAGTTAGCTAAGTAATGTGTATACGCTTGTATGCATAATAACTTTTGTAAATTGAACTATGTAGAGCTTGTGTAATAAAAGTAGTGCATTATATATTAAATGTGATATTGGTATTTGAGGTTAAAAGTAAGTAAAAGAGTTTGATATGTATACTTATTTATATGTATATAGTTATATGTATGTTTGTGTATTAAACAAATAACTTACATGTTAAAGAATATTCGAAATGCATGTGTTTTTAAATGATTTATTAGGATATTGAGATAATTTATTTATTGTGGTCTGCTGTTAAAATTTTATTTAATATATATGCATGTAATGGCTGGAGAGGCCCAAATGTGGATTGTATGTTCTATAAACATTATTTGAAAATATTGTGGCCAAGGAGGCCGAGTTTGATTTACATAATTACACCACTGCTTTGAAAATGAATTGTTTTAATACATATATATTGGTGATATGGTCGATAAAACTGGATAATGATTATATGGCTAGTGGGCTAGTTGTATGACATTTGGGCATATTTATTTACTGTATATATAGAGAGATAGTTTATGAACGAACCTATTGAGAGGTCGCATAAGTAAGTGGAGCCGCAGTGGGGCTAATATAAGAGTGAAGGCCTTAGTAAGCCCACTGTGTGTCGTGCACATATGTGCTGTTATAGAGAATCTATGGAAAGTCTACAAGAATTTAACGAATATAACAAGGACAATCACTTTATCAACAAGTGATTAATTAAAACCAACATCAGTGAGACGAGTAGTGTTTTATAAGTTCATATTATACCTTACTAAAATGAAATTGTAAAGCATTAAAAATGATTTGTTATTTTTTAAGAATACATTGCATATGATTTTATGCTTGAAAAGACTCACTGATGGTTTTGATGTTACCTCGACCAAAGTAGTAGACGAGAAAGTATGGCCAGTTCGGTTTTGATTGTGTTAAACTATATGCAGACCACCTTTATATTGTTTCATAAGTATTTGATTGAAGGAACATTTAAATATATATTTTGAGTACAAATTGGTGAAAATCTCAATATCATGAATTTGAAGATGCGTGCGCAAGTATGTATATATGTATATACTTTATTTACTCACTGAGTATAGTTGTATACTCATCCCTGACAATTACAATTTTCAGGTTGGGAACATTAGTTCTTGCCAGGCTAGTAGTAGCAATAGAGAGTTTATGACGCTCATGGTAGGCTTTTTTACTAACTCACATGTGTAGTATATCCCATAGGATAAATGCATTTAAATTTTATAAAGAAATTATAAACTAAATGTTTATGTAATGAATATGTTTGTTCAACCCGAAATGAAAAATGATTTCTATAATATTGTTTTATTATTTAATAATTGTTGTGGATGAATTAATTATGGAGATTAATTTTTTAATATTGCTCTCATGGATGAGAAATGTATTTATAAACTGTTTTTAGAATTTTATGATTTACAGAAAAGCCTTACAGATTCTCTTGATACATTTTAGGTGTATAGAGTATATTACAAAAGTTTGTGGCAATTATTATAAGTGAACTCCAGAATCGGATCGTGATAATATATATTTTTAGATGATAATTAAAAAGTATTATTAAAAAATATCTTATTAATTATATATATATATATCCATAAGTTAAAAAGTTATGATGCAAATTTACAACATTTGGTAATTAGAAAAATTTGGTTTAGTCCTTGAAATTTTAAAATATATAACTTTAATTGAGTAATTTTCTATATTATTCACAAAAATTTTTAATATTACTATCAATCCTTTGATCGAATGTTATTAAAGAAAAATTATCATATACCTAGTTCGAAAATTTGTCATAATTTTATCTAGATGAAAAATGTGCACAAATAAGTGCATCTATCCTCTAACATCAAGGATGACAGTAGGCTGGGATAGCTCATCCTTGCTCCTATTTAAGGATGGATTTTCCGTTCTCGGCGAGATCTCTATTTTAATTTAACCGGGGAGATGAGATTCGCCAATTAAAAAATTAAACTTCAGTGTTTGATCTTCGAATTCACCAATTGCCCTTTTGTTTTTATTTTTAAATTAAAACTAATTTTTGTGTTCAATTTAAAAAAAATTTATAAATCTTAAATATACCATTATAAATACCAACATCAATTATCACCATTTACTAATTATCATAATAGTATAATGGAAATAAACTCTTAATTTTCTTCCATAAAATAAAATGATAAAAATAAAACAATTAACCTTAATCACCACCATTCACTATTATAAATCACTTTATCCAAAATTTATCTAAAATATTACAACTTACAAGAATATATGTTAGAACAAAATATCAAATTTAATTGATATATTTCCTTCAACTTTCTTCAATAATATATAAGAATAAAAAAAAACACTAATTATTCATTTTAATTATTTTAATTCATATATAAACATTTATTTAACAACCAACGTGTGAATTAATTATAACTCTAATTCTTAATAAAAATGGTTAATTTAATATTAACCCCTTCATATTTTGATAATAATTAAATTACATTCATTATTTACAAAAATATTCATTTTGACCCCAAACTCTTTGACGATAATGTTAACTTTAACATAAAGGGGGTAAATTAATTAATTAATTAATTTTTCTTTCCATGAACAAACACTAAGGAGATCAAAGTACACCCATTCAATAATGATGTTATATCTAAATTAAATTAACAAATAAATTATACAATTTTTTGAAATTATTTTATAAGTCCAAGTTAAATTTATATATAATTAGTGAGGTTAAAACAGTTCTTTTACTAGTTTCTATGAAATGACAGCAAAGGTATGTGTTTATTTATGCATATTTGTCATTTAAGTGAAATTATGATAGAATATAAGTGAGAAAAAAAAAATATATAATTCTCTTTTAACAAAATTTAATTAAAGGAGTATAATAAAATATTGAAGTTAAAAAAAAAATTATGTAAAATAATTTGAACTAATATAAAAAATTATTCATTTAAAGTGAAATCCTCCTATTGATTAAACTGGTAATTAAAATTTCTTAAGAGACTTTGGCATGTTGTGATTTTAATACGTTAGGCATTTTTGTGCTTTTTTGGCAAGACCAAAGTTTTGTTTGACAGCTTGTGAATGTCTCGTCTATTTTTCAGTCAGTTTGTGGGCTACACTTGGTCCTCCTCCTAGGAGACTGTAGGTTCCTTCCCACCACACTTTCTTAAAGGTCAAACACTATACCGTTTCTTCCATATGTTATTGTCACATGTCCAACATTTTTACTAGAGAAATAAAATGTCACGAGAATAAAAGGAAATAAGTCATATATAAAATATATAATATTATCTATATTAATTTATATCCTTAAAATTATTAATACATTTGTTTTTACGAATATTTTAAATTTACATCACAGATTGTTACTCTTAAAATTTATAACTTAAATTTTATTTTTATCTTTAATAATCTGATAGATTAAACTTTGTAATTTAACTAATATATTAAACTGGTTTGTTGTAATCTATGTATTAATTATAAAGTAGTCAAATTCTTATTATTCATCTATTACTCTTTTGCGTATGTTCACCGGCATAACAAGAAGACAGTGATAAAGCCATGACCTCAAAAACATTGCAAAAGTAGTCCACCCACCACCTCTTGCTGTTGCTTTCCTCTTTTGTCTCTCTCTATCTCTATTTCTCTCCCTCTCAATTGAATCCCTTATAACACAAAACCCTAAAATCAAATATTTCTTCCTTCAATCTTTGTTCCCTATCTCAACTCTCAACTTCTTCACTTACCAGCTCTATACACTACACATGTTGAATATCACTTAACATTTTGCATGGCTACTGATGTTATATCTCCCTATATCGCATCTATGTCCCTCTTCTTCTTTCTTCTTCTATTATTCCGAACAACTGCCGCTGACAAAAAGTCCTACAACACTACAAGAGATGAAGAATTCGCTGCCAAAAAACAAAGCACGGGCAATCCAAAAACTCATACAAACAGCATCAACACAGTTCATATTCCTCCGCGGCCGCCGGGTCGAAAGAGAGGAAGGTTTGGAGCTCGAAGATCACCATTAATGCCAGGGCAAGATAAGATTTTCAATGCCAGTGAACATGAAGTACCAAGCGGTCCAAATCCCATTTCAAATAGGTGATTTAAAGACTCATAATTCATCATCTTTGTAGTTTGTGGTTTGTTTGTTCTTCTTATATATAATTCTATACAGTTATAAGTTATATTTTATTTTTTTTGTTGGGTAAATTAATCTCTGAATTTCTTCTTCTACTAAAGCGATGTAATATCACTACAGTTAGTTTTTATTATGATTTTTGGAAAGAGAGAGAATTTAGATAGCTAGCTACCAACCAATCATTCAACCATGAGGATGTGTATATGAGATTCTAGCAATGATATTTGTTTTTCTTTCTTCTCATGAATACTCATTATTATGCCCACATTCTTTCTTCAAGCCAGGTTACCTGCAGCTCTTACATGTTCATATATATATATATATATATATTTATATATATTTCTTTTGGGGACTCCATAAATATATATATATATATATATATTTATATATATTTCTTTTGGGGACTCCATAAATATGTTTAAGAGGATCCAAAAGTACTTATCCAAATCACCAGATTATTCCAAATCAAAGGCAAAATCAGTTTGGCGATTAGTTTATCGAAAGAAACGAAAAATAGTATTAGATTTACAATTCTTAAATGCAACATACATTGAAAGAGGTTTGGAAAAATTATATATAGATAAATATTTTTATAAAAATTAATAAAAAATACCCTTTAAGTTTATGATTAATATTTTTTCTAATGCGACAAATAAGCATGTCATTTTCTACGTACATGTAGTATTAAATTTGAGTACAATTACAATATTGAAAGAGAACAATGTTATTTTTAACAGCAAACTTTATACTTATGATGTTAGAATCACAACTTGTAATGCATTTTGTTATAAATCACATATTCCATTATTACAGGTTGACTTTGTTGTCTAATATTATTATTATTATTGATCATAGTTCTTCAATTCATATTATTTTTTATTCCCTTAAATTCTATATCAAAGTTGCTATTATCAAATGACTATCTCAAAGTTAAAAAAAAAATGTAAATTATTGAAAATGTTTAAATATTGATACAAATTAATAAAATAATGAGTCTTTATATTACATTAACGAGGATAGGATTTTGTTTATGATATATCCTAAATTTTGTCGAGCACAAATTAGATTGTTAATCAAAGGGTTTTAGTAATTTAATTACAATATCGAATAACATCTTATAATCTGTTAAGTTTAAAAATATGTAAAGTGGGTATCTTGTAGCGCAAAAAAGAAAGATAAGAGACATAATGATGCAAAAAAAAAAAAAGTATGTGGGTTTGGGGGGGCTTTTGTTGAAGACGAGAAGAGGACTGAATTGAAATAATAATGAAAGTGAAAAGAGAAGGACCAAAGCCAAAGACTCCATTGTTTTTCGTGTAAAGTAATACATAATGACCTGCCAAAGCATCCAAAGACATTTGAGAATTCTGAAATTGAACGAATGCTTAGTCACTTTCCTTGTATCTTAATTTTCCAAATTAGTCCCTTGTTTTTTTTTACAAATTGTATTTATGTTCCTCTGTTTTTTATTTCTTTTAAAAGCTGAATCACCATTTTCTCTGTCCTCTTCTCCTTTCTCCACTCTTTTATCCTCTTGTTTGCTACCGTTTTTTGTTGTTTTATGATTGGAACTACTATGCATTTGCTACTACCTTCACGTAATTTGAAATGAGTCCTTAATCTTTTATAAATTTACACTTTACTTAACTAATTTGATAGTATATCACAAACATATCTCATATTTGGGGATGATAAAAATTCTCGCAAGAACTTGACCCGTTCGAGTAAGAATCGAGGATGATTTCTTCTTTTAATGTTAAAATATTTTTAAAATAAAAAATAATTAATATAAATTTATATTTCAATATATATTTGTATATATATATATAAAATTAAATTCTTATTTTTATCAATTAAGTAAATTATTTATTAAAATAAAAAATATTTAGTCAATATTAAATTAAATGATCAAATATAATCATTAACTTAAATTTTTTAAAAATATATTAACACAATATTAACAAACAAAAAAAAAACTCCCACTATTTCATTTTTCATCTACCAAAAAAAAAATATTTTCTACAAAATTAAAGTGAAGAATAAAACTTTAAATATTCATTTAATTTAGTTTTTTAATTTTAATTTTTGCCATTTTTATTAAAAATTGAAATTATAATTTATTGACACGTTAATATATTAATGCTTATATATAAATTAAAATAAATAATTTATTTATATGCTAATTTATTAACATGTTAATTTAAGTTTATCAATATTTTATGTGTATTTTATTTATTTATTTAATATTATTAAATGGGACAGATCAAGGATAGAGATTCCCTCTTCAAAATGGGAATAAGAAAATGATTCTTAAAACAAGGATAGAGATCACGATCCTCGGCTCGCCCCCATTTCGTTACCATCCCTATTTGTATTTCATCTTTATTTTATTTTAAGTCCTTGAAATCAAATTCTATTAATTTCGTCTATTGAAAAAAGTGTAATGAAGTAAATTTATAAGACCCACAAACACGATGTATTTAAATTTGTAAATTTATAAGACCCACAAACACGATGTATTTAAATTTGTTTATCAAATCGATAGATTTTGTCAAGCTCCGAACCCGAGGTCTACCTGTAACAACTGTTACAAATCCTCATAATACACCTATATACTCAAAATGTATCAAGAGAACCTATAAAACTTTCATTTTTTCTACTAGTCATAAAAATATGAAAATAGTTATAAAATAATAACTTCCATTCATGAGATCATTATTAAAGAAAGTGTTGATATTTTGCAAAGATGTTGATACTTGAGGGATAAGTGTTGATACTCAGGTTAGAAAAGTTTCAGAATGTGATTTTTAAGAAAATATCAACACATGGGTTAAAAGTATTGACACTTTCACCAAAGTGTTGATACTTGAGTAGGAAGTATCAACAATTTTACATAAAAATAAGTTCGAACATTCTGTTTTCAAAAGTATCGATCCTTCTATGAAAGTGTCGACACTTTAAAAGAAAGTGTTGACACTTTAACTGAAAATATCTATACTTTGGGTCGACGAAAGTGTTGACACTTTAACTGAAAATATATATACTTTAGGTCAACAAAATGTAAATTTGGGCAAGATTTTGATCGACAGTTTTAAGATTTATTAAGGGTGATTCAGTCCTTTTGCTTACATTTATATAATCCCAAGAGGGGGATTTATTTCCATCGATCTTCATTCGTTTCTCCTATTTTCTCTCTTTCTAAAACACTCGTATTTGTCTCTCTCTCTCATTTCCTTTCAAATTTCAACAAATCTTGTAAGTTTTCTTTCAATTTCAGTTCCCATGTGATTACTCATCTTCTCCTTTACAATTTAGTGCCACATTTAAACTAAAAAGGGCAAGAAAGAGCATGAAAGGAAGTTAGAGTGTCTAGGGGAAAATTGGGGATTTTTTTTCGATTAATTGGTGATTTGAGGTTTTACGAACTTATACAAGCTAGAAGTAAGCCTATTAACCCATTAAAAGTTAAATTTTTAAAATTTTGAGCATGTTGAAAATTAGGGTTTACATTCACCAGAAATTTACATTAAATTTGTGTAAGAAATCTAGATTTGTGTGATAATTTGGGGTAATTGAAAGTATGTGGTGATTTTATATGTGTTGGATAATATTTGGAATGTGTACATTTCATTATAGACAAATTGTGGGTTAGGAATACTCATGGCCATGGGATTTTGTTGTTGAAAATCGGATAAATGGCCTTAGTCAATTGAGCCTTGAGATATGTGTCATGTATCAACTAAAGAAATTTATCTACGTTTCTCACGAGTAATTGCATTAAAGTTTAATTAATTGATTCTTAGAATTTATAAATATTATGCACGTATAGTATTATGTTTTGAAAACCCGAGTAAAGTACCGAGTAGATACCAGGACATGTAGTGGGAGTAATTACTCTCCTCTTGCAGTGAGTAAATTTATGCATACATGAATACGTAAATATATGTATGTTATACATATATGTATTACTTATGTATTAAACAAATGATTATTATTGTTAAAAGAAGTTTGAAATGAATATGTTTCATATGTTATAAATATGTTTGATATATATGCTGTAATTGCCAGGGACGCTCGTTTTGTTTAAATGATTTATAACCATTGTGTAAAATGATTTGATTTATTTTTAAGCATGTATATTGGTGATGAGGTCGGTAAGGTCATATATTATTGTATGGCTAGTAGGTCAGTTTCTTTTTACTATATATACAGGGATGTAACCTATTGTAATACTCTAAAATTTAAACTAAGAGCATTTTAGTCATTTTACACACGATGGGTAATTTGATTATTTTATTACTTTCATGTCTAGGTGTTGAAAATCGAGTAAATAACTCAGTATTAATGTTACTTAGTTATTGTGATTGATTTGATAATAATATGATAAGTCTAAAAAAATTTTCTTTAAAGCTTTATTCGCGTAGCCGACCTTCAAATGAAAATTGGCGTTGATTGAAAAATCGAATTGATAAACAGTTTATTTCTGCTAAAAGAGGACTCGATAATAATCAATATGAATCAAATTTGAGTCAAATCCGATGTCAGATGAGAGAGAATCAAAGTCTGGAACATAGTATATGTTTAGGAAAATAATAATTAACATATTTACCCTTTTTATTTTATTTCTTTTTAAAATTTTTAAGGGTAAATCAATTATTTATGCACATTTTAATCTCCATATTTCAATTGGGCAGAAAGCAAGCCATCTCATTTCTTCTTCATTTTCCAGTAAGCTTCCTTTTGTTTCCCGTTTTACTCTTTTTTTTTTTTTTTTAATATTCCTTCAAATTACTCAATTTCCAACTAATTAAAGTTTTGTTTCTTACTACTAATCACACGTACACAATATGGGCTACACTCTAGAAACTTCGTTTGAGCGATTTGGTTGACAATTAAGATGAGAGGAGAATAGTATTACTATTCACAATTTGGGAATTTTCTCAATTACTCGCAATTTGGACTTCTTAGGATTAAATTGACCTATCGGTATAATTTCTAGCATTGTTGTTATTGTATTTTTTTAAAAATAATTATTATTCATAACATAGTTACTGTTTATCAAGGAGTTACTGTTTATCGCAGACATTTTTTCGATTATACTTGTTTAAGCTAGAATTAAATCAATTAGCTTTTGATTATGTAAAATTAAATTTTTGTCGGAAGTTATGAATAG
Source organism: Cedrela odorata (assembly GCA_035584115.1). NCBI lineage: Eukaryota > Viridiplantae > Streptophyta > Magnoliopsida > Sapindales > Meliaceae > Cedrela > Cedrela odorata. The sequence goes on from JAXCLQ010000004.1 coordinate 2,073,553, forward strand.
TGACAATAGCATTACACTTGATTTAGATTCAAAATAATGTGTTATCATACTAAATTAGTTAATAATAGTGAATTAAGTATAATCGACACCTCGATTACTAATCGTTAGATTTGGATTGTAGAAGAAAACAAAATTCAAAAAAGAGGAAAAATTTTGTTGTACATCAATGTCATATTTAAATTTTACGCATGTATACTTCAATTATTATGTTAATAATTAGTATAAATATGTTATAGATAAGCCGAGAGAGCGGCCATTCAGCCCCTAGTGATCAAGTTTCTGTTCCGTTTTTGGTGACACCTGTGAGTGAATTTTTATATGCTTTTCATGTCTTTAAAATTCTTTTATAAAACTTAATGTTTTACAAAATAAGGATTAGTATATTTATAAATTGATCTACATTATGCTTTATATGAAAAATGAGATTTACTTTGAGCTATATATATTGTTGTGGATGAGTTGTTGAGATATTGATTTTGAGGACAGGAGGTGGCCATTGTGATTTGCTATGTGTTTTATTTCTGATTTCTATATTTCTGATAGTATGCTAGCTATTATTTTAATTTTTACTTAACATTAGTCAGAAGACATAAAGGGAGAAGTTTATGTACTTTAAAAGCACATTCTAATTTGTGTTCTATAGAATTATAAGAATATGCAGTGGATGTTTTGTTAGTATGATTTATGTCTAAAATTAATTTTAACTTTAAATATATTTTATGTCAAAATTGAATTTACTTAAAATTTTTATTTCAGTATCCACTCACTGAGTTTTTCCCAAAACTCACCCCACTACAATTTTTAGTAATTGTAGGATTTTCTTCTAGGTGAAAATTGTAGGAGATATTCGCGAAGAACATTGGAATTTCAGATTCTCCATGCAGTCACTTAGGAGTTATTATTTTTGTCTATTTCGTATATTGGGCATAACGCTTAATAATGTATACACATTATGATGTGATTTTTTTTTTTTTATGTTTCTGTACATATACTCTTTTGTTATGAGTATCCTAGTATACGTCTGGCATGATGTTAATAGGCATGGAACCCTTAGTATATGTGTATAGTTCATAAATGGGCATGAAGCCCTTAGTAAATGTGTATGAGCCCAAGAATATGATTTACATTCATCTGCATTACAGGTTTTGTCTGAGGCTTATAAGGGTAGGATATTCCTACCTTTATGCCATCATGACACTGATTTACCAGTGTGTGATACCTAAGGACGGTCTTATTGAGAGGCCGCATAGGTGAGTGGAGCCGTAGTGGGACTGGTGTAAGGGAAAAAGGTTATGGCAAGCCCACTGTATGCCATGAACGTTTGTGCGATTATAGAGACCCTATAGAAAGTCTTGGTGGCTTGATAGAGATCTCATGGATTATGAGGACAGTTACTTGTATCACCAAGTGACTACTCAGGGCCAACATCAGTGAGATAGATAGTTAGTTTTATAAAAGCATGTTTTATATTTGTATAAAATTAATGATTTAACAATGCATAAGAAATAATTTTCTACTTTATAAGAACACATTGCATATGGTTTTATGCATGAAAAGACTCATTGATGGTTTCGATGTTACCTCAGCCAAGGTAGCAGTCGAGAAAGTATGGCCAGCCTAATTTATTTGTGTTAAACTATATGCAGACTATCTTAAATTGTTTTATGATTATTTGATTTAAGAAACATGTAAATATATATATTTTGAGTATAATTTAGAGAAAAATCTCAATATCATGAATTTGAAATTGAGTATGCATGTATGTATATGTGTATGTACTTTATTTTCTCACTGAGTATATTTGTATACTCACCTTTCACAATTATAGCTTTTAGGTTAAGTGCGTTAGTTCTCGCTGGGTTTGTGGTAGCAATAGAAAGCCTACGACGCTCTGGGTAGGTTTTCTTTCTTGACTCACACACGTAATTTAGGTCAACTAGATATATGTATTTTCTTGGACATATGTATTTATTTAGATATATTTTATTTGAAATTTGAAAACGATTGTAACTTAAATGGTTATGTAAATATTTATTATTTTGTTCAACCTGACTGCAAAATATTTTTCATAGTATTATTTTATTATTTGATATTTATTATGGATGAATTGATCACGGAGATCAATTCTTTGATAATAATCCCATGGATAAGAATTATGTTTATAAACTATTTTCAGATTTTAATAATTGACAGGAAAGTTTTACAGGCTCTTTTGATACATTCTGGGTGTATAAAGTGTATCATGAGGATATATGGCGATTGTCAAGAGTGGACCCCAAGTTCGTGGCGTGACATAATCCGTTTAGCTTACAAATACATTACAAAATTCAAATAATGCTATTTAGTGGGACAAAATATAAGGGTGAGTCAAGAGAAGCTTACCTAGAGCACTGAAGGTTCTTTACAGTTACCATTAATCTGATTAATACTAAGGTGCCTAACTTGAAAGCTGAAAGGGTAAATGGTGAGTATACGAATATATTCGGTGAGTAAGTAAATAAACACACACACACATATATATATATATATATACAAACGCATTTTCAAAATCCAAATATTGAGATTTACTTTACAACATATACTTAAAAGTGTGTGTGTGTGTGTGTGTGTGTGTATGTATATTCATTTAATCCAATAATCATAAAATATTTTACAAGTCTGCATACAGTTTAAAATAACCAAATTAGACTGGCCATCTTTTCTTGATCGTAACCTTGATCGAGGTAACTCCGAAATCATCAGTGAGTCTTTCATGCATAAAACCATATGCAATAGAATTTCTATTAAATAAAAAACCATTTTTTATGCTTTACAAAATTATTCATTTTCTTGTAAAACATGCATTTATAAAAGCAACTATGCTTCACTGATGTTAGCCTCGAGTAGTTATTTGGTAACACAAGTGACTATCCATGTAATTCGTCAAATTCAAGATATCCTTATCAACCCGCTAAGACTTTCTACAGGCTATCTACATATCTGCACATTCGTGCTTGGCACATAGTAGGCTTGCCATGGACATTTCAAACCAAGTTTCGCATATTATGCCAAATACTAAAATCAATGGAATGTGAATTTCAAATGATAACCAACATAGATAACCATTAAAGTACTCCAATTAACACAAATTAACACAATCTATCATTTCCTATATGAAAATCAATGTAAATCATAAATGAACAGTAAACCCTATGGTTTCAATATATATCAAATTTTAAAATCAAACTTCTAACATTGTAATAGACTTACTGGTAATCTGTAGAAGTCCTTAAAAACCTTAAATTGATGCTTTAACAAAAAATTTCCAATTTCTCTTTGAAACCCTAGTTCCTTCCTTATTATTTATGGACCAAAATTGGTACCAAATTGAAGAAGAAAGGTTGGGTAATCACTCGGCAACAGAATTTGAAAGGAAAAGTTAAAGGATTCACTAAGATTTGTAAGGAAATTAGAGAGAGAGAGAAACGTATTTTAGAGAAAGAGGGAGAGTGAAACAAATGAAAAACGATGATGAGTTGGATCCTTTTCATGGTATATTTATTTGAATTGGCAAAAAGACCAAAATTCCCTTAAGAAATCTAAAAAATTCATAAATTACCCGCCAAATTTTTACCCATATTAGCCTAATGTATCGAGACCTTTTGGCTTGGGTATCGATACATTCATTAAAATTCAATTCTGAAAATTCCTTCGACATAATGTATTGATACCTTTACCTTTATGTATCGACCATTTGAAATGCATCGATACCTTTTATGAAGGTATCGATTTGGTTCATCTTGTAATTATTTTTGAACTCTTTGACTTGCAATGCATCGATACTTTCTCTATATATATAAATCTGGTCAACTTGTAATTTCTTCCCATATCTCTAACTTTCTAAGTATCGATACATTTTATAAAGGTATCGATTCTTTCATCAAGTATCGACCTGCATTCTTAAGGTATAGATACTTTAGTACATGTATTGATCTCCTCATACTCAATGTATCGATCTATATTTTCTCTTCACTAATTCTGTTTATCTTTCAAAGGCTTCACCTCTGATCCCTCGCAAGGGCACTGCCCCTTGATACTATTCACTAATCAGCTAACGAGATCGTTAAATGTGTAAGCGTAGGGCAACATACATAAACCCAATTTATGCTAAATAAATATTTAATACACTCATACCATGAATTTGGCTTAAGTTCAACTAAGTCTCAATAACGTGTCAACTAACCATGAACCATGCATGTGCGAAATAAAAATCATTCAATGACTTTTTAACCCTTCGAACATAGGATTTACACACCAAACTCCTCAAAAACCTTCTCTTAAAGAATATAAAATAACATTTCACATAAACCTCGTATATTTATAGCTTAGGCTTCCTTTTTCATCAACGAATTCAATTACTTATAAAATCAATCTTTATAAATATCTTAAAAGCAAAACCCAAAATAAGTCCATAATCAAAAGTCACTTAAAACAATTTAAGATTATAACTAGGATAACTAATTTCACAAAGATCACAAAATTTATACTTAATACAATTACATAAAATCAGAACAATAGTCTTCAATATTTTTCTAACCTTTCTTAAATCATAAATGATCATACAAGAGAAATATTCAAGAAAGTAAATATATTTTTCATGACCCAATTTCAAGCCTCAACAGATGAGAATAAATCAAATCATCATTTCTTGGGGTTTACAGATTTTGTCTAAATTTATTTATCAAAACGACTTTAATTTGAGCCTCTTAAGAGATAAGATGAAAGTAATGAAATTAAAATTTCAAAAGTTTGGTTTTATTTAAATCTATTAAAATTAAGGACAAATAAGTGCTTTTTTTTTTCATTAAAAGATGTATTAGGATGAAAATAGATATTTTTATATTTGATTTAACGGATTTGATAAAATGAAACTAACAAAATTAGGGTAAAAAAAAAACTAAAATAAAATTGAATGAAACGATAGAGACTAAAGTGAAGCAATATCTTAACACAATATGCATTATGAGTTACTATATGAGTGATTTACAACACAAGAAAAGCTAAAAGAGAAGGGAGAAAATTTTATTTTATTTTTTTAATTTATGTATTTAATTTTCAATACATGATAACTAGTGCCATTGTGATACAACATCATTTGACTATTCAGCCGAATTATGTTATGAATGTATGTATTTATTTATTTAAATTATCAAAATAAATTCTAATTTTTAATATAAAAATATACATGACAATTTTTTTTTAAATAGTTGAACAAAACTCTCTTGATTCAATAAACACTTAGACTTAAGAATATTTAAGAATTCAGGCTGCGCTATAATAAAATTAATTAATACAGTCAAAAGTTTTAATAAATATTTGACTTTAAAATGTCTAAAAATTTCAATCTTAGTTATAGTAGAATATATAAAAATAAAAATTACCATAGAATTAAAGAATTTTGAACCAGGTTCACAATAAAATTTTATGTTACCATAGAAAAAATACAATAGAACTATGCAAGTGAACTACAATAAAACTGTTAGGGATGTAATATAGGACATAAGTAAAGCCCAATAGACTATAAGCCCAAGATAAAGTATCATGAAGAAAGAAGGGCTTAAAGCCTGGCTCGATCTAAAAGATACTATTTAGAGGATAATAAGGACCTCAAGTATAGTGAGAGCCGAGATCTTTTAAGGTAAGATAAACGGCTTCAGGTTTAGAATCCAATTCCGAGACCTCCCCTTTATAAAGGTCTCGGGTCTGGCTAATATAGGTCTTAGATATGCAACACAATTTATGTAACACTCGTGATTTCTTTTGTATAGCTCATAATTATTAAGCAATGTTATAAAGTAAATGTATGAGAGTATTTTTGTAAGTTTGGAAAATGTAGTAGACATGAAGGGTAGAAATGAGAATTTTATTGTTAACAAGATCATTTTTGAAATTTTAGATTATGGATTAAAATAAAATTAAGTGGGCCAAGAATATAATATATACATAAATATATATTGGGCCCAATTTAAATAGTTAGGCCCAAATTCAATTAGTTAGGCCCAAGTTCAATTAGTTATGTTTAAGCCCAATTATTTAAGCCTAAGCCCAAGCCTAAGCCCAAGCCCAAGCCCAAGCCCAAGCCCAAGTTTATATATATGTATATAATAAAGTAAAATAAATAAATAAATGAATAAAATATTAAGTTTTGGCCAAAATTCTCTACACAATCCTAACCATCCATTTGCTTTAATCTAAACTATCTACTTGACACAATTCTAGGCATGTTTTGCAAGATGGATAAGGATGAATATAAAGGCTAAGTTAGTGGAAAATGAGGTGGCAAAAGGAGAGCCATTGGATTGGTTGAATTAATCCAAGCCATCCATGTGTTTTGAGAAATTATAATTAATTAATATTTGATGAAAATTAGGTGGAAAAAGGAGAGCCATTGGATTGAGTGCATTAATCCAAACCATCCATGTGTTTTAAGTAATTTTACTTAAATAAAATTTGATATTTTCAATTTGGAAAAGGCAAAAGAAGGCCTATGTAGGTGTTAAAAGAGAGAAGGGAAGAAAAGAGGAAGGAAAGGAAAGAAAGAAAGGAAGAGAAAGAAGAGAGAAAAAAGAAATTGGTAAGTTTCTTTTAATTAAAATTGTATTATTTTGGTGTAATATGCTTAGTGAATTGAAATAATTATAGTAGGAAATTAGAGTTCTTTTAATTAGAATTTCATTATTTTGGTGTAGCATGTTTAGTGAATTGTTAAGATAATTGTAGTAGAGTTTATATTACTCATATTAAATTATGATTAGAAGATTTGAAATGGATATTGCTTTAAATTATATATGATGTTGAAAATTGGTGGAAATTAGAATATGTGTACATTATGGGTATAATTGTAGTAGAAAAATTTGATATGAACAAATTCATATTAGTAGTGCTAAGTGTAGTAGGAAATTAGATATAGCCAAGAAATTTATGTTATTAATGTTAATGTGTAATCAGAAAAACCAGAGATGGATAAAACTATATTAGTAATGTTAATTTGCAGTTAGGAAATTAGAAATTTATATTGTGTTAATGTTTATATAGTATTTTAAATGAGAAATGGATATTATGCTAATTGGTGAAAAATTTAATGATGAAGAAAAGAATGGAAGTGTAGTAATATATATATATATATATATATATGTAAATTGATGTTATTTGTGGATTTGAAAGGGCGTATTGTTAAATTGGAATTGAATCTCAGCGATTTTCGGTAGGCCGAGTTTGTGTGTGATAATTGGGAGTGTTTCGAAATGTGATAATGCTGGCTGGTATTGTTGGAAAACGGCAATATTTGACGAATTCGAAAATTTTCTGCCAAATGTGTATTTCAAAAATTGTTGTAATGTACATACATATATATATATATATGTATGTATAAGTATATATGAAATGATTGAATGAAGTGAATATGGTGGTAAATTTATTTTAGGAATTCATGAAGTGTTGAGTTGGAAATGTGGATGTCATAGGGATATGACGTAGGAATTAACGTATAATTAAAATAGATTGTGTTAATTTGTTCTTAGATACGCAACATTAATATGAGAACATACTCGGAGAGAGTAGAAGCAAATGTAAGTAAATCTTACATGCATTTTAATATTTTAAAATTATGCCATATTCGATGTTATGATGAAAATGTGATTTTAATTTTTGGTACGCCGATATGGTTTTATGAAATGATTGTTGAATGATAAAAATATGATTTTAACATATTGGTACGCCGATATGATTTTATGAAATGAAAGTTGAAAATTATAAATTTAACTGTTATATGCCGATATCGCATTTAGAAAATAAATATAAAATATTGTCGATGTGTGAAATGTATAAATAAGAATGTATTTTTATGGCTTAGTCATTAGTTATGTTATTCTGACCTAGTCGGGTCTCATGTTTAATGCGAGGGTTGCGGACTAGTAAGAATTTTGTTTAATGCGTTGCACGCATTTCTATTATATGGATATGAGAATGACCGCTACATGCGGAATATGTAATTACATTCTGAAACTAGGTCACCGTGGGTGCAGGTGACACTAATTGACTAAGCCGTGTTAAATGTGTTCATATTATGAATAAATTCTATGTGATTTGGAAAAGTATGAAAATGCTTTGATTGTTTAAATCTTTATATTTTATATTGCATCGACATTAAAAACATGTATGATTTGCTTACTGAGATTATATTTCACTTTTTATTGTAAAAATTTTATTTTTCAGATAATAACACATAAAGTTAACCAAGTACGCAAGCGAGGGTATTAGGCGTATTTAGAGTTTTTTCTTTATATATGTAATTGTAGGTTAGCTAAGTAATATTTATAGAGTTGTATGTATAATAACTTTTGTAAATTGAATTATATAGGATTTGTGTAATAAAAGTAGTGCATTGTATATTAAATGTGAGATTAGTATTTGAGGTTAAATGTATGGAAAAGGTGTCATGCCCCCGTTCGTGAAGTTCACACATGACAAACGTCACAGACCTTCGAAACACATTCCTAATGTCACACCTGTTACTTACTATCTACAAATACATAAACACATATACTACATGCAAAGTTATTCTTTATTTACACAGACTTAAACAATTCTAGTCCACAAAAATTTTTCTTTTTATATATATACAAGTGTACAT
>JAXCLQ010000004.1:2082323-2266535 GCA_035584115.1 Cedrela odorata
TTTTGTCTGAGGCTTATAGGGGTAGGATATCCTTACCTCTATGCCATCACGATACCGATTTACCGGTATGTGACAATACCCGTGGATTTATCCGCCGATATACTTGCAGATTTATCTGCAAATATCTATTCGTACCTATAGCCAGGCAACATAAATATTGTTCTACGCATAGATTGACCACCTCTGATTGTCCATCTATTTGAGGGTGGTAGGCAGAACTCATTCTTAGTTGAGTTCCAGATAACTTGAAGAATTCTTACCAAAACTTGCTGATGAAAACTGGGTCACGATCACTAACAATTGATATAGGCATTCCGTGAAGCTTAACTACACCTTCCACAATTTTTTCTGCCATAGTCTTTGCGATAAATGGATTAGCCAAAGCCAGAAAATGTGTTGATTTGCTGAGTCGGTCTACCACAATTAGGATTGTATTTTTGCTGTTAGATGGGGGAAGTCCTTCAATGAAATCCATGGTGATATCATCCTAGACTTTGTCTGAAACAGGTAGAGGTTGTAGGAGACCCACTGATGCTAATGTTGACACCTTAGCTTGTTGGCAAATATTGTATAATAATACGTACTTGTGAACCATTTGATACATAGCCAATAAAATTGTTGAGTGAGTCATTTAAATGTTCGTAACATGCCTGAGTAGCTCCTTAGTTAGGGAATCAAGGAATTCTTTCAATAAGTGGTTATGAAAGAGTGGGGAGGCACAACGACTTGGTTCTTATAGAAGATCAGTCCATTACACCATGTATATGGGGTTTTTGGTTTTTCAATAGCCCACTTACTAATTTTTTCCATATAGGGATGTCCAATAGCTGCAGCTTTAATTTTATCCCATAAATCAACCTACAACATAGATAAGGCATTAAAAACTGAGCTTCCAAGTACTTGAGAAAGAGCATTCACTGCAGAATTTGCTTGGCCTAGTTTGTAGTGTATCTTATAATCATATCCAAGTAGCTTAGCCGACCATTTTTGTTGCTCTGAGGTTCCCACACACTGTTCTAACAAATATTTTAGGCTACGTTAGTCTGCTCGTATGTAGAACTTCCTGCCTAATAGATATGGTTACCAAACTTGTATTGCTTCAATAATGATTAGCATCTCTTTGGCATATGTAGATCTGGACCGTTTGGAAATTCCCAGAGCTCGACTCATGAAGGCAATCAGTTTGTTTTGTTGGGATAGAATTACAACAATTCTTTCACCTGAAGCATCTGATTCAATAACAAAGGGTTTATTAAAATCAGACATTGCAAGAGTAGGAGTAGATGTCATGACCTGTTTGAGGGATTTAAATGCAGCTTATGTGTCATATGTCCATCCAAATTGTCATTTCTTCAAAAGATTGGTGAGTAGTCTAGCTAATACGCTATGATGACGGACAAATTTTTTGTAATAACCTGTAAGACCCAAAAAACCATGTAATTATGAAATATTAGTTGGTCTAGGCCAATTGATCATTGTTTGAATTTTATCTTGATCCACTTTTACTTATTGGGAAGTAATCCCAAATATTCTAACTCCTTTATGCAAACACACATTTGCTAACTTTAAGGAAAAATTGGTTATGCCTTAAAATTTCCAAAACTTTTTTAACATGTTTAAGATGCATGGTCCAATTAAGGCTATAAATTAAAATATCATTAAAAAAAAACTAAGATGAATTTACGAAGATAAGGGTGAAATATGGAGTTCATAATAGCTTGAAAAGTCAATGGCGTATTACAAAGGCCGAAAGGTATAACTAAATATTCATAATGACCATTATAAGTACGAAAAGCAGTTTTAGAAATATCTGAGGGATGTACTCGTATCTGATGATGGTCAGCCCTTAGATCTAATTTGGTAAAGTAAGTTGCCTCATAAAGTTCATCTAACATGTCATCGATTGTGGGAATGGGAAATCAATCCTTAACAATGATCGCAATAAGAACTCTATAATCAGTGCAAAAACGTCAAGTTTTATCTTTCTTTTTAAACAATAGAACAGAAGATGAAAATGGACTAGTACTAGGTCTTATAAGCCTTAATTTTAACATGTTAAAAAACTATTTTTCAATTTCAACTTTTTGGAAATAGGCATACCTGTAAGGTCGTACATTGACTGGTTCAGTGGCTTCCTTAAGTGGAATGCGGTGATCAAATTCTCTTTTTGGAAGTAGTTGTATAGGTTCTTTGAAAATGTCAACATATTCTTCCAATACATGTTACATGTCTTTGTGGACATGTAACTGTGACACTCCTTCAAATGATTGTAAGCAAATTGCAAAAGTTGAACTTTCTTGTCTTACTTCTTTGGTAATTGTCTTTAATAATGTAGATTGAATGGTTTGCTCACTGGTGCCTTTTAGTTTTCGAGCTTAATTTTCCCATAAAAATTTCACAGTCATTTGTTTCCAATTACAAACGATGGACCCCAATTATTCTAACCATTATATCCCTAAAACTAAGTCTAATCCTATTAAAAGTAAAGAGTACAGAGTGAGAGAGAAAGGAATGCTTTAAAAAAGGATATATACTTGTTCATATCTTCTCTGACATTGTAGTTGATTTTTATTAACCACTATAACAGTGAACAATTCATTGGGAATCATGGCTAAATGAAGCATATAAACCACCCTCTCACTTATGAAGTTATGAGTCGACCCATTATCGATGAGTACAATGACTTTCTAGTGACTTATCTTGGCTATGATTCGCATGGTTTTAAGTGTTGATCAACCAGTCAAGGCACGCAATGATATCTCAAGTTCTATTTGGGGGTTGTCAAAATTTTCTACGAAATTATTTGGGTTCTCCTCAAGTTCATTGTTGCCAACATTTCCTTCAAGTAACAAGATTTTGGGTCTTTGGCATTTATTGCCCACAGTAAACCTTTCATTGCAATTGAAACACAAGCCTTGAGCATGTTTATTTTGCATTTCTTCCCACGACAAGCGCTTCATTGGTAATGTTGTGTATAATCTAACAAGAATGAGAGATTTCATTTATGGTCTGTTGAACAAAAGTGGTTTAGTGAACTTCTTTTAAGGAAGAAGTTGGTCTTCCCTCATACGTGTAGGACTAATGGCTTTTTTTATAGTTTTCGATTTGAACATTCTAATGTCCTTTACAATTTCAGGCTTAAAGCCTTCTATGAACGTCCCAACTAATGCTTTTTGTGTCCATCCATGCACTGGACTACCTAACTTTTCAAATTCCTTTTAGTATTCTCACAAAGCACCAGTTTGCCTTACTCAAAAGAGTGCCTTGTTGAAGTGTTCACATTCCATAGGTCAGAATCGAGCTCACAGCTCTTCCTCAAAGATCAACCAAGTTACCATTCTTCTTTCCTCTTTGTAAGCTCACAGTAACCATTGCCACTACTGGTTGGCTTCACCTTCGAGGTGAAATAATGCTAGCAATACCTTGTTCATTTCGGGTGTGTCCTGGAACTCAAAAAATTGGTTGATGGGTGGAACCACTCAGTGAGGTCTTAACCAGTGCATTTTGAAAATTCCAGCCTCACCATTTTGGATGAAAAAATCTATCGATTATCTTCCGTGTCATCTCTATTTTCTTCCCTGTGATAACGTGAGTTTCCTTCTCGACTAAATTGATTGTTACTGGATCCCTCCTTGTTTGCGATTAAAATATCGGATAATCGGTTGATGGTTTCTTTTGGTTGGTGTAGCTTGTCAGCGACTCCAAGCTCCATTCAACTTATGTTATCTTTAAGTCCACCAAGCCCTACCTCTAAACTCTCAATTCTTTCCTTGTTAGATGTCATGATTAACTCATGTCTGATACCAATGATAAAGGTCCCAATTAAGCTTAAAAAATGGCAAATTGTGATTCTATTATATAAGGAAAAAAAATGAATATATATTTTTTTTATCCCTTCTTATGCAATTCAGATAAGTTTACATAGAGAAGATTTTTAATTTCTTGTCTTACACTTTCGGCCCTGTCAACAAAATAACATATTATTTGTAAGATTACAACTAACAAAAATCAAATGCAACAACTTCTACATTCAAGAAGCTAGCCACACATCCACAAAGTCCAGCATTTTGGCATACCCACTATTATTACTCTACGTACTTTGAGTTTGGTTTCAAAAGTCGGTAGGAACAACGTGGAACAACTTTATCAATAAATCCCTTTATTAATTGTCCCTTTTGAAATGATTTGATTCTTTATGATTCAACATATTTCATCTGGGGAATGAAATTGCCAAAAATCACCATCTTGTTTCTTGACTCCTCGACATCTTTTGCATCTGGGGTTTACCCCATATTTATTTAAAATTTGTTAAAACTTTTGCAGGAAATCAAGTTTTCCAGCTTTAAGTTCAAATTTTTCATGTCCATTGAATCACTTTAAAATGTCAAATACGACACAACAAAATCCTTATAAAAATGTTTTTATATCAAAACACATGTTGCCACATGCAAAAGTACTTAGCAAAAAACATATATCTCTAAAGATCTTACTTGTAAAGTGAAAATATACGGCAAAAGAATAAAAATTCAAATTTGTACAACAAATCAAGAAATTAAACAATATATTAAAATAAATAAGAGAAACCAGTTGCAACCATGAGTGAAAGGAGGGTAAGTGACAACTGAGGGCACGGAGCTTCGACAACTAGACTAGAGATGGTAGGTCGTAGGCAATAACCGATGTTGCATGGGTTTGGTGGCGCAGCGAGCTGGGTGATGAAGTTTGTGAAATGAAAAACTAGGGCTTTAAAATTTGATTTATCTCTTTTTTGTTAATGTTGAATTATTATTTTATTATTTTTAGGCTAATATTAAATTATGGACTTTGGCATTGAATTTGGGTTTCAATTTGAGCTTTAGAATTAAAGTTGGGCCGATTATTAAATTATGTAATTTTTTATTTTTAATATTTTAAAAATAAAAAAATGTAATAATTTTAAACATATCTTAAATAAATCATAAACGAAATCATATTATAAATAAAATTCATATCATAAACAAATTGAGATTATTCTTTTATTAGTTTATGACAAAAATTCGTTCACGATCTTTTTATTCGTTTATAATTTATATATTAAACAAATAAGCGAATATGGCAATTTAAACACAAATACAACACGATTATTAAACGAGTAACACGAATACAACTTTTTTATTATTCGTGTTAAATTTTCTAAATCGAAATCTGTTTAGTTCCTTTAAATTTGTATCAAATAATCGTGTTGTGACTGATATTGCCACCTTTGATAACAAGTTATAACATTCACTCTCTCCATTTTATATTTTAAAGATGAAAATGGGGGAGGGTTGAGAGTTTTCTAATACTAATTAAAATACATCTAATATATTATAACTAAATCCGACAAGTTAAGGTATTTGTATCCTTCATAACATTATTGTTATAAAAGTAATTACTTTTATTTTTAATAAATAAAATTAAAATATAAAAATACTATTTAAAAAAATTGAGAAAATATAAATTTGTATATGGACCATAATCGCTTTGGATATATTTTTTTTCCTCGTACTCGTACCAATTAAGCATCTCCAATACCCTCTCTTGGTGAAATGAGTATTAACATGTACTCGTCCCTATAAAATTTTTGTCATCCCTAGTTAATTCATTTAATATATTTTAATTTTAAAATTTGAAAAAATCTAAATTTTAATTTTAAATTTTACTTTAAAAAACCATCTATTATATTTCTTATTCATATAAAATTTAACAATGAATATTTTTTAAAAAAATATAAACATAATTATGATGTCAATTTTTTGGTAATATTATTTAATTGCTTACATTACCATAAATTCTCTCTCAATATAAGCAAAGGACATTATATACTATTATTAAGAGTTTTAACTCTTTATTTTACCTTTTTTTTTTATAATCTTTTTTCCTATATATGTTTTATTTTATTTAATGTGTACCTCAAAATTTTCACTTAGAAGAATTTCCACCCTATTGCTATCTTATTATTTCTTTCTCTCACATTTGATTATGAAAAAAAAGAAATATACATCCCTAAGGTTTGGTAGTCAACAAAATGTTGAGGGTATATGTGTCTTTTTATTGATTATTTATAATGTCAATTTAAGTTATCTAATTTTATTTAATCGTGTTGGTTATCGTATTCTTTTACAATCAGACGGCCGAGAATGGCGAATGGAAGAAAGATATGAGAGTTAATAAACGTTTGTCAAAGGAAAACACGCCAGGTTCTTCTGTTCTTCTCTTCTTATTCAGCAAGCATTCTTGTCTAACATCTCACTCTTGATCCATCTTTCGTTTTGGGTTTAACCTTTAAAGGGTACGTTTCAATTTGGTTTTCGAAATTTTTACCTGTCTTTTTGCATCAATCAAAGCCTCTCACTAGTACCAGATTCTAAATTCGTTAGTTTATGTTGTATTATTTGGTCCAATACAATCCTAATTAAGTGTTATTAGAAAAAAGATGTTTGTCTATTTTGTTCAAATTATTGCATTCATTAAATACTGTTTGTTGTGATTTCTTGTTTATTTTAGTATGATTTCTGCTGAGTATACTGTTTATATCTGTTTATGCTGATTAAAATTATTATGATAACTGGGTTTTTTTTTTTTTTTTGGTAGAGTGAAAACTTATATATTCAATCAAAAGTTCGTGAGATTAATATTCAGCCATTTTTCAGGTTGATTTAGGGTGAAGCTTGAAATTTCATTAATAATATTATCCTTTTCATATGGAGTAGTTTTGTTTGCTATTGCTTTCTTTGGCTAACTTGTAATTAATACGGGTCATGGCATTGTCAATTAGGTGGCTGGCTGCATGAGATACTTTAATGTATTTTTGCACACACAAGTGTTGTGATAATTATGACTTCCAGCGCCATTTTGCGGAGGAAGAGATACCTCTTCAATTCTCTGAATCAACCTACTTGCTTGATTCGGAGATTTTCTAGTTTTGATCATCGGCAATCAACTGCTTCTAATGACTTACAAGGATCAAGCTTGGTTGGATTTTCAAGTCATTCATCTGAAGGTACTGATTGCAGACAGGAAGGAGGTTTATCTTCAGTCACCAAGGATGAACCATCAAAACCTTTAACAGTTGATTTTCTCGGACATAACTTCTTTCCAATTTCAAATTTGGGTAATGGAGTTGGAAGGGTTAATATTATTTCTTCGTTGCAAGCCAGAGTGTTTTTACAATCTGTACGTCATGTGTCCACTGCAACAGCTGGTCAATGTGAAAGTGATGGAAATAAGCAACAGGTTGCTAAACAGGTAAAAGCAGCTTCTCCAGAGGAGTGTGACCAAGCAGTTGAAGGTTTGAGTACAGTAAAAGCAAAAGCGAAAGCTAAGCAGTTGCAAGACACTCAAAAGAGTGCTAAATCTGTAATGCAGAGAGTATGGGCTATGCTGCTGGGTATCGGTCCCGCTTTCAGGGCTGTTGCTTCTATGAGCAGGTTCAAATTTTGCTGTTCAAGTCGTACATTGGATTTTATGTTTTTGTAAGCCTTCTGACACTTGTTTTACATTCTACGTCATCTTTTAGGGAAGACTGGGCTAAGAAACTCCGCCATTGGAAGGACGAATTAAAATCTACTATGCAACACTATTGGTTGGGTACAAAATTACTTTGGGCTGATGTTAGGATAAGCTCAAGGTTACTGTTGAAACTTGTCAGTGGGAAGGGCCTTTCGAGAAGGGAGAGGCAACAACTCACTCGTACAACAGCTGATATTTTTAGGCTAGTTCCATTTGCAGTTTTTATTATAGTTCCTTTCATGGAATTTTTGCTTCCAGTATTCCTGAAATTATTTCCCAACATGTTGCCATCAACCTTTCAGGACAAGATGAAAGAAGAGGTAATGATTGAAATAATTGTCTCAAGATGCTTTATTGCTTTATCAGAGTTGTGTAAGGCTTATTTGTAAGGTACTCAGCTGTTGGGGCTCTTAAATATTTCTTGCTGTTGTTTTTGCATTCATCAGTCTTGATACTTAAACTGGGTAGCTCAATTTGAGTGCATTAAACTAGGAAATTCGTTTATGTATAATAATAAGTAAAAGTTTTGAACTTAACTATTATCAAGGAGAATGCAGTTTTCAGTTAACATTCTTAACTTTTAGGAGGCGCTGAAA
The DNA here is from genome assembly GCA_035584115.1 of Cedrela odorata. Taxonomy (NCBI): domain Eukaryota; kingdom Viridiplantae; phylum Streptophyta; class Magnoliopsida; order Sapindales; family Meliaceae; genus Cedrela; species Cedrela odorata. The sequence continues at coordinate 2,090,450 of JAXCLQ010000004.1, forward strand.
AGAAGACTTAATGCAAGAATAGAATATGCAAAGTTCCTTCAAGATACTGTGAAAGAAATGGCAAAGGAAGTTCAAAACTCACGAAGTGGAGATATTAAGAAGACAGCAGAAGATCTTGATGAGTTTATGAACAAGGTAATTATTGATTTCTTTCTTTCACAGACAAGGGAAGTAGATTTACTCTATGTTTAGCCTACTCTCATGCTGGCAATAATTTATGCAAGGTTTCATTCTGCTATTTGAACAGGTAAGAACTGGTGCCGGTGTTTCTAATGATGAAATTTTAGGCTTTGCCAAGCTATTTAATGATGAGTTGACTTTAGATAACATTAGCAGGTAAGTGTTGTGTAAGCACTCCTGCAATTTTCAGGGTCATGCTACATTTTGTGTATCACTATTTTGCTTCAGTCAGTAAACTTAATGAATTAGTTGGTGAACGTAACTTTTTGGTTGTTGAATGCAGGCCTCGGTTAGTAAATATGTGCAAGTACATGGGCATCAGTCCATATGGAACAGATGCTTATTTACGTTATATGCTTCGTAAAAGGCTGCAAGAGTAAGATATTTTTTTTTGTTGACCTTTTCTGTTGTTTCACTCATTGATTGGATCATGGTTCTTTCAACTTTAGTTGTATATTTAGAAGTTTATTTGGATGGTGGACTGCACTGATCAAGTGCCTCTGAACAATGGATAACCTAATCTTTGGCAATTGCTCTGTCAAATTATTGTATTGTTTTCACTCCATCATGAGGGAATTGGGTTCTTTCCTTTCATTTTGGGTGCCAAGGTGTTCTAATTCAAGAGTTTATTGGGAAACATAAGCGTGCTTGGAAGTCAAAGAATCTCCTTTTGTGACAGTTGTAAAGAGTTTTGTGTTTCTGAAGCTGTCCTTCTGTTTATTAATTAACAATTCCTGTCTAGTTGTTTTGGTTGTTCTTCTTCTTAAAAGTGGACCAATAACTCTCGCATTATGTTTTCTCCAATAATATGTTGAACGTTTTGTTCATGATGGCAAAATTTAAGTACAAGGTATGTGAATTATTTGAAATACTTATAAAAGATTTGCATTAAAACTTATTTCTAATGGTTTATGAAAAGATTAAATATATATTGAAATTTCTTAAAAATTAAAGAATATTTCCATTTTTGAGAACTATGGTTCCAAGAGTTCTCCAAACTCTTGCAATTTTAAGTGAACAATTAAATACTAGCACGGTATGGAAATCATGTTGTGGGTTTGGCAGGATAAAGAGTGATGATAAGATGATCCAAGCTGAGGGAGTGGAGTCTCTTTCAGAAGCAGAGCTTCGTCAAGCCTGTAGAGATCGAGGCTTACTAGGATTACTTTCTGTGGAGGAAATGCGTCAACAGGTTAATTCTTGGTCATGCATATTACATATCCTTTTTATAGACTCTTACTAGAATAACACTTATTTATAATGTAGATCAGACTGACGAGAAGCATTGTAAAAAATTAATTTCCTCCATTCATGGTGCTTGCATCCTCAACCCAACTCTTACTTTCCATTCATAATTCATGAGCCCACTTTTTTGTTCTTTTCATTTAGTCAGGTCTCTTAACAAGTCAAGCTGGCTGGACTCAATATAAGCCAAGTGGCCTAATAAAGAACAATATGGTGTACTTAGTTCTCAATTAATTACCGGTATATAAGAAAATTGGATCACACCAACTTTAGTACTTTTATGGGACTGTGGTATGTTCTACTCCAACTTGTCATATTCTAAAATGGCCTTCTGCAAATTGTCTAGACATTAAATCAACTTTATATCGAACTTGATTTTAATATGAATTCTAATGTCAATAGTTGCTGAAGTAGATGAAAACAGTTTTCTCTAATGAACAAAAACTCTTCAGAATTTTCTTTTAGAACTTGTGTAATTGGACCAATCTTTTGAAGAATACCTCAGTTATGAATTCCGGAACTTCTGTATGAGCTGGTGATTGTAGTTTTCAAGGTTATACTATATTGTTCTCTGTGTGAAAGTTATAGTAAGAGATTCCATTTTCCTGGCCTTTAAATAACTATTTCTCTTTGCAGTTGCGTGATTGGCTGGATTTGTCGCTTAATCACTCAGTGCCATCTTCTCTATTGATTCTTTCTAGGTAACTTAATGCTCCATCTCTTAGTGTTTGTTTCAGAAACTAAGACAAGATTTTTTATTTTTATTTTGTGTGCAACCTTTGCAGAGCATTCTCTGTATCTGGAAAAGTTAGGCCAGAGGAAGCTGTTCAAGCAACACTCTCCTCTCTGCCAGATGAGGTTGTGGATACAGTTGGGGTTACAGCTTTGCCATCTGAAGATTCTGTTTCAGAAAGGAGAAGGAAGTTGGAGTTCCTGGAAATGCAGGAAGAACTAATCAAGGTTATTTCTGTGATGCTTTATTTTCTTATTCAATTTATAGAGGAGAAAAAAGAATGTTGCTTCTGCCATGTTCAGGGCACTTTGTTGGGGCTTGGGAACTGGTGTTTCTTTAATATTATAACTCAAGTTTTTTATGATTTACTGGCATCAATTCTACGAACAGCTTTTGTTCTTTTTATTGGCATTCGGCTATTACTTTTCCTAATAAATATTGAACTTATGCCTCACTTTTTTTCCCCTTTGTTATCCTGAATTATATAATTTCAAATTGAATTATGGATTCAAATTGTTGAATGGGTGTTATTATATATCTCATTCTGAGGTCCCTCCATCTGGACCTTTTTCTCCCACTGGATCATCCCATCTATGAAATATCCTAAATCTTCTACCACTTTTCCCCACCAGAGAAACACTCAAATTCCACAATCTAACCATCTGGTTCTATAAATGTTGCTTTTGTCATTCACAAGAAGTTAAGGGCTTTTTACTCTGTATTTTTCTTTACATAATGAATCTTCAAGTCAGTCTAAATTATACCAAAAGTGCAAAGCAGAGACTAAATGTTGGAAATATCAATGCATTGCTGCTTCAACTTGAGTGTGCCATTTCTTTTTGAAATTTTGAAAATGTTGGGCTTGTTGCGGAGAAAGGATATGGTGGTATTTTCAGTTTAGATTCTCGATTAACTACTATTTTCAATGTTTGGTTGAAGTATTGTGCAATGGAATTTGAACTTTTGGTGTTAATAATTCGTATAGTTGTCTGCAACTACGGGAAATATGTTATGAAGTTATGCTTGGTTTGACAAGGTTCTGACGAAGAGGCTCAACTTTGGACAAGCCCAGCAGGACATGACCTCCCTTCTGGGGGTAGTTGTCCATTGAATTATTAATAAATAGGCCTTTGAAACACAGCTATGTTTAGTCACAGAAGCTGCCCCTACCTAGAGGATTCATGTCATAGAGGTATTAATTTAAATTGGGAAGAAAATCTCTAGGGGTTTGTACTTAATGTAGCCAAATATATATAGATGGATGGATGTTTTGAGAAACATGTCTATTTACAGTTCTGAAACTCATTAATTAGATTGTCCTTGTATGTTTTGAAGTGTTTGCTTTTATCTGTGTTGCTATGTGTTGTTAATTTATTTCTTCATACTAATTAAACTGTTTTGTAGGAGGAGGAAGAGGAAGAGGAAGAGGAGCAGGCCAAGATGAAGGAATTGGTTAGCAGCCAGAAGGATGTGGCTTTGGAAGAAATGACTGATCCAACAGCTAGAGAAGCACAAGAACAAGCAAAAGCAAAAACATTAGAGAAACATGAGCAGCTTTGCGAGCTCAGTCGTGCACTGGCTGTTTTAGCTTCTGCATCTGTAAGGATTTTAGACAATTGACAGACCACTTGTTAATTATTATGCCATATTTCCTGTGCTGGCTTCTACTCAGGACTCTTGACTTGCCTTTTTTGCTTCTTGTTTCAGTCGGTCAGCAGGGAACGTGAAGAGTTTCTGAGACTTGTCAAGAAGGAGGTACAAGTGACTTATTTGTATCTTTGAAAGTGTGAATTAATACATTTAAGATCCAAATTCCTCAAGTAAATGACATTTCTTTTGTTCAAAATTCATATATCATTCAAAAAGCTAGGCGTGATGTTATATTAGAAAGCATTGCTCTCCATCTTTTTCTCAATCTTCTAACCATATGAATTTTTTCAGTCTAAAACCCCCTATGCTTTAAGTACCACTGCTATCCTTCTTTCATTATCTCTTTGTTTTAACATTTACCTATGAAAAGTTTCCTTAGGTGCACTGTATAAATCTAGTGACTTGTACAATTTCATTTTCGGCACGTTCATTGATAACAACTTTTTTTGACTGCCTGATTAATTGCAAAAACTTTTCTTTATATTTTGCAAATAGTATCTGTATGTTCTTTCAACTGAAATTTCATGTTAAAACTGGACCATATCAGAAAATTGCAGTTATATGATGTATTGCATTGTTCCTGGAGAGATTAAGATGGTAATCCTGTGCTGGGCAGCTTCCGAATTATAATGGTTATCTTTTCTCTTTCCTTAGAGTGTCTTTGTAAAGTTGTTCATGAGTAATGATCGTCATTGTTGTTATTATATGTTGCTCATGTTAATATTGGGTATATATCTACAGCAGCTACATACCTATAGGCAACTATCACATGTGGAACATAGCTAGAAGTATACTATGTTTTATTGCAACGTACAAATGCGGACTGTGATTCTTGCTTCCTGAAATTGTCCTTGATAGATACCCGAAGTATTTATATGTCTTTCCATTTGTCTGTTGCTTTGATCATTTCCAGATAGACCTTTACAACAGTATGGTGGAGAAAGATGGTAAAGAAGGTGAAGAAGAAGCGAAGAAGGCATACAGAGCCGCCAGGGAGGAGACCGACCAAGATGCTGGGAAGGATGTTGGTGACAAGGTTTCTTCAGGGCTTATAAACCGGGTATTTATTTTTCAGATAATCTTCTGTTATGACAATCTCCAATGGTCATAATTCTGTTATCATAGGTTATCGTAGCTATCTGCTCACTGGATTTAACAAATGCTATGTGAAACTAAATTTGACTATGTTGGTTTGATTTTTCAAATTTCAGGTGGATGCTATGCTCCAAAAGCTTGAAAAAGAAATTGATGATGTTGATGCCAAAATTGGAGACCGTTGGCGGTTGCTTGATAGGTTTTTAAATTCCTTTCGATTATTTATATCCTGACATGTGATTCTATTTTGCTATGCTATTTATCTACAGTGCATATGTGCATTTAGAGATATTTTTAATCAGTCCAGAATTCCAGTTTTCTGGTTTCAACATTACATTTTGCCTGTTGACTCCATGCCTTTTAATGGCATTACAAAGTATGCTGTATATTCCTTTTAGAAATAAACCTTTGGGGCAGGTCACATCAATCATAGGAGTATCTGCCCAGGCTTTCCAATCTTTTCTTTACCATTATGGCCTCCTACCTTGACTGTTGTTGCAGTTCAAAGCCAACCCGAGTTACTGTGTGAGATTTGGGTGCAATTCAACACTAAATTTCCTTCAAAGGCTCAGTTGTCACAGCACCCTGGATTGATCCCTTTCTATTTACCAGAACCCAAGCTTGAAAATGCATGAAAGCAAATAGCAATCTTCTAAATATACAAGTCCAATATTTCTGATTATCAGCGCCTTTGATTAAATTTCTCATCACTGTTCATTTTGATCTAACAAACACATAATTTTTTAGTAGTGATCTCCCACAATTTTGATATTATTATTATTATTAAAATTTATCTTCCTTCCCTCAAACCTTATCCACTTCTTTTTTTCCTATTCAAAGGTTGAGCTACCTTGGCCAAATTTTTTAAGTTTCTTTTGGTTTGTGTTACTGCCACTATTAGTGGCAATTATACCTCTGAAGAGTAATGCCTTTTAACAAATTTATGAACGTGACTTCAGGAATTAAAAATTATTAATTCCGCCAAATTTTGTTGGTCTACTGGAAATCATATGGTTGGTTTAATTTTGATCTAGAAACCCTAATTGACTCGTTCATATGCATTTTATATAAAAGTTCCAGCTTCTCATCTGTAATTTAGTTGTTTATTTATATTACTCACTTTCTAAAGCTACTTATTATTTTCTAACATAACAACATCAATCATTCGTGTGATTTCTTACCAGAGATTATGATGGGAAAGTTACTCCCGAGGAGGTAGCATCCGCGGCTATGTACCTGAAAGACACCTTGGGCAAGGAGGGCATTCAAGAGCTTATTGGCAATCTTTCCAAAGATAGAGGTCAGTGGCAATTTCCCTTTTGTTTAATCTCATGCTACTATTTTCATTTGATAACCTCTGCTTACCAAACACATGAGAGATTGCCAACTCTGCAGTTGGAACTAGATACAGGATACCTTGATCAGATGATCATACTAATTCCTCTATTCTTGATGCAATTGGTGGGCATTTTGTTTTGATAGGAGTGGACAAAAAAACTGAATTGAACTGAAACTGCTTTGGTTCACTCCAGTTCAATTTTGACATAACCAATTGGCTCGGTTTTAAATACAGTTCACTAATAAACCTAAAAAAATTGAAAACAGATCAAAGTATGCCCAAAAAACACCTAAGCATTGGAAATCAAACCAAATTGGTTCGTTCTGTCCGGTCAATTCATAATTTATATTCAGGTTAGGTTCACAAAATTGTGAATCGGCTGCTTTTTGGTCTATTCAGTTTTGGCAGAAATCCGAACACCCGATTTGTTCACTTCTACATTTTGATATCACATAAAAAAAGCATAATCTTTTCTTAATATTATAGTCATCAAATCTTTTATGATAATGGGCAGTGCAAGTTTTTCAGACTTAGAAAACTAAAAGTGCCCTTATTTCATTTGTCTTGTAGAAGAAAGATGGATAAATTTTTTTTCTTATATGCTTAATCATCTGAACTGAACAAACTGAACTGTATGATGTTGTCTTTGTTATCATTTTCTCGCAACAGAAGGAAAAATACTTGTGGAAGATATTGTAAAATTAGGCAGCCAAACAGAAGATGTTGAAACAGCTGAAGCAGGAGGATCATAGAGATGTGCACACATTTTTTGTTATGCGACGGGTGCACTTAGAGCTTGTATGCATTGTTATATGGACACTATGGATAGGGGATAGCATCATCTGCCGAAATTAAATGTCAAAAACATTCGTTTCAGCTATAATTGGCAGTGATGCTTGCTTATTATTTTTACTGCAATGAAAAATAATTTTTATCTCATAACAAAATTAAATACGTGTATAAGCAAAAATATATCTTATATCAATGCTTTTAGCTGTCTATTTTGTTTCATTTCAATAAGTGAGTTTGTATATTTACATAACGGGGCAACAAGCCGGTGCCAACATTGATCATGCAGTTTTTGACGTTCTACTAACCCAGGACAGGATTAAAGCCTTGAATATTTTGGTCACATTCAATATATGAACAAATTAATTATTCTTAATTATTAAGCAAATAACATTTATATTCGAAAAGTAAAAACAAAACAAAAAAAGAAATCTAACCATTGGATTCTTACAATTATATATGTAGTCACTTGTATAAGAAGTGGTAGAGGTGGACAAAAAAACTTTTAAGCCATAATCCAAATCAAACAGTATAAGAAGGGTGACAAAAAAAAAAAAAAAATCGTCAGCAGACCAAATCAAACAATAAGGGCAAGTGGGGTGGACAAAAAAACCTCCTAGCCGATAACCCAATCAAACAGTGTGGTGTGGGTTACGTTTAAAAGTTTTATGGGCTGGGTTGAATTAGATTTAGAATTTTTTAACTCAAACAACCCCACTCAACCAGTATAAATATCATTGACATAATTTTTTTTTATAACTTACTGCTGAAGAAAATAATGTATTTTCTTGTTTTAGAATATTAAACTAGAACATTAAACATAACTTCTTTTTTCTGCTCTATCTCTAACAATAGTTAATTATCGTCGTTATGATCAAACCAAACAGTGGTTGTTCTCTCTCAAGGTTTCTGTAATTTTTTTATTAATTTATATTAGATTATATAATTATATTATAATTATATATATAATTATAATAAACAATTACCCATGTATATCATGTACTTTTTTTTTGTTAATTTATATTTTATAGTTTATAGTTTGTATTATGTTTCATCTTATATGTATATCATAATTGAAATCTATGTATGCAAATCCAAAATGAGTGAATTGGGTTTCTAAAATCTCTTTTCACAACACAAGATTACCAAGTAATATTCAATAACAAATAATATAAATAAAATTGAAGAAAATATAAGTAAATACAAGATTTATAGTGGTTTAACAACTCAACGGCCTAAATTCACTTCATAAACTTTAACCTTGTGCTTTTAAGGGGTGAGCATAGGTTTCGGAACCTTATGAAATCGAAACGACTAGTTTGATTCCTAAACCGAAATCGGTTTGTTTAGATCTAGTTCCGGTATTAAAAATAGAAATCGATTTATTTCAGTTCGGTTCTGGTTCTCTTTCTTATGGAACCGAATCGAACCCGACCCGCCTAATCTAAATTTAACCCGACCCGACCCAATTCAGAAAAATAAAAATAATAAAATCAAAATCTGACCTAGATTTCTCTTTACTCTTCTCTCCTTCAAACCGATTGTGCTATCGCTCTTCACTCTTCTCTCCTCCGGCTCTATACCCTAGCAAGCTAAGGTGATTCATCTTCAACCAACTCACAAAATTCACAACTTCTCATTTTTTATCTTTTTCTTCTTCATCTTTAGATAAAAATAGGAACAGATTCCCATTTAAATTCCTCTATGTTATTTATTTTCCTTATATTTTTAGATCGATTGGTTTCTACAACTTATAAACTTTAGGTATATCTCTCATATTTGTTTTTCAATTTTTATATTTCTTTTTAACTTGATCGATTGATGATAAGATGAGAAATGAATGGTATTATGTCTGTTAAGAGAATAGGGTTTGGCAATTAATGAAGGAGACAGGGCAGTTGAAACAAGCAATGATTAATGCAACTGTAGGGGTGATTGCTGTTGGTATTTCACGTATTGTAACTTCGCCTCTTAATGTTCTTAAAAGCTTATTTCAAGTATCAATTCTTTATTGTTTTGCTCCTTTCTATTTGATTATTTAGATTCTTTGGCATTTTTCATGCAATAGTTAAATATTTGTCACTGAATAACAGAGTGAAGTAGATCTGTTCATGGCTTCCTTGATCTGTAATATGGATGTTGACTGTGAGAAACTTTTAGCATGCAAAATGCAATTAGAATGCATTAAGACCCTGTACTTTGATATAGAGGTAACTTTAGACTATGCATTACTTTCATTCTTGAGATACTTGTAGTGTGGATAAACTATGGATCAAAATGTACTGGTGAAATTCTTTTTCATTGCAGCTTCATATTAATTTGGGAAAATATTTTTGTGCTTATTAAGAATTTACTTCTTTTTTGTGCTGAATTTATATTGATAACAACTTCATTTTTGTTGTTTTAATTACTATTATTTAAGGGACAAAGCATGGGAGTGTTCTATCTTTGAATTTAAAGTTGCAATTAACTTCATTATTTTTAATATTTTAATCATGAATATTAAATGGTAGTTATAAATTTATTTACTAATACTAAGTTGGATAAGAACGAGGTTAATCTTCACCAGCAGTTCATAATGGATTGTGTATCTTAAAATAAATATTATGTAGAATGATATATTCCTATTTTAGTGCCAGAAATTAAATGGTATAATTTGAAAATACCACTAGCATTATATTGTACTTAATTTACTCAAAATTATATGATTTTTGGTCAAAATTTATATATATATATATTTTTAATTTTTTTAGTTGGTTGTTTGATTTTTGTTTCAATCTTGATTTGTGTATAAAAGTAAGAAGATTTTATAATTGATTAATATTTGGTTAATATTTTACTTCTTGTTTTGTTAATATTTTAATTTTTATCTAGTTTGTGAGAATTTTGGAATTATTAATATAAAATGCATATCTTTTACAATTCTAGAAATTTGCAAAAGCGAAGATGGATGTTAGTGATGAAAATAATCAAGTTATTTCTCAGGCATCTCGAACTCGTAAAAATAATTCCAATATGTGGGATCATTTTTAACTTATAAATAATCAAGATACTGATATTACTGAAAATACAAAATGTAATTATTGTGGGAAGATATTAGCATACAAAGTTCAATGGAGTACTTCTGCAATGAGAAAATATGTTGATAGATATTCTAGGTATTATTATAATATGGATAAGAAACAAAGGTTGCTTGTAGGCAAGTCTTGTGGCACTGATGAAGATAGTACTCTTACCATATGAAAATTTGATCAAGAGTATTATAGATTGATGCTTGCTAAAATGGTTATAAAAGACGAACTGTCTTTTCTTATAGTAGAACGTGAAAGTTTTAAGAAATTTGTACAAGCTTTACAACCTCAATTTAAAATTATTTCTCGCTTTACTATTACTAGAGATTGCATGAAAGTATTTATGAGTGAAAATACTAGTTTGGGAGAATGCATAAGGCCTGTTCAATATTTTTTTTAAATTAGTGTTTTTACAAAATGAAATTGAAAATAAAAATAGTATTTTCAGTTATTGTATTTCAAATATGAGAACGCGTTCAGTATCATATTCTAAAATTGTATAATGAAAATAAAAACAGTAAACATTTGTTCGGTAGCTGTAATTGAAAATAATAAAAACGGTAAATATGCGTTAGGTAAAATATTTTTTAAAAATATTTTTTTTAAATTTAATTCTCAAAAAATAATAATGTGATTATTTTTTTTTTACAATGTACAAAAATTATATAAATTTAATTCTCACAAAAATGAAACTCCTAGAGTTCTTAAATTTAATTAATAAACTTAATATGCAATATTATTAAAAAAAATTTCTTACCTTTAATATTTTCAGATAATATTTTATTAAATTTAATTAATAAATTTAATATGCAATATTATTAAAAAATTTCTTACCTTTAATATTTTTAGATAACATTTTATTAAGTAAATAAACTCAACGTAATTCATTGTTTTTATAACATACATCCAAACAATGTATTTGCTTCTTTACTGTAAGCAATGTACTTTATTCTATAATGTATTTAAACTTCTTTTTTCTTAATATATTGTCATGGTCATTATTATTAATAAACTAAGATTTATATAAATAATGCAAACGATCTTCAATTATTTGCTAAGGTATAACTTATTTAATCATGACTAATAAACACAAAACTAAAATATGATAGATCAACTAAGTTAATTTTCTTATGACAAAATAAAGAATACTACAAATAAATGTCTACATGCTCTAAATAGTGTTTTTTTTTTAAATTTAAGTGTAAAGTTCATGTATTACCCCACGAACTGCAATGATTCAACAAAAAATAAAAAGAATATATTACAAACACAACACTCTTCCTCAAAATTAGACAAAAATATCAGTCATATCTAAATATTAAAAGCTTGGCGAAACATACAAGAAGATCCAAGTCATCACGAAATATACAAAATGCCATGGGGATACAAAATAAGGATTGCTTAAGTATAAAATGCCCAAACAACGACAAACATGAGACATCTAATGCTAAATTGCATGAATCTAGCCTCAAAGTCCTTTCCATTCCTTTTTGCATAAAGATTGTCCTCTCAGGAATCACTCCCAATAGTAAACGGACCAATATAACCCACTTGTTACATTGAATTCGGAATCCTCGAGCAGCAACAGGGGCTTTCCGAGCAGCCTGCAGGAGACTCTCTTTTGCATTGGTATACTCTAATTGAATAGTTCGAATCTTCCCAAGGTACAACAGATATCGGTAGAACTACAGGGAAAAATAATTGAAATCAACGTCCTTATGTACAAACATGCCCATTTGCAGATAGCAAACAAGAACAAATGCATGAACATGTAACAAACAAGCAGGAGTAACATCTAACAGATTATGAACATTAGGTATTTAAGGCCAAATCTAAGTTTAAGTGAATAGCTATAAGGCATTAAAAATCACCAGTTCTATACCAATTACTACATGCAATGTAGCGCAAACATTCTAATCCAAAAGACCAACTCTTTCATTCTATAAGTAACCTCTAAATCCAGATATTACAGAAAAGTCCAAAAAAGTACAATGCCTTACCTATTGGATTGAGTGTGCTTCAAATCATGGTGCTTTAGATCTTAGCTTCTCAGCCTGATTATAGAGGTTATAATGGAAGTAACAGATTCAGAAGTGTTTCCTGCATAAACGCATTAATTGCATATGAGCTTCAAAATGCCTAATGCTGAAGACCATTAAGTGGTTTGATAACAAACCTGACCCAACTCATCATGGCGTAATGTGGTAATACGATGCAAGGCAAGGAGATTGCTGGAGAGAAGATTAGAATAATTTTGTCAGAATATATTGCATACACCTAGGGAAACAAAAATATTCACGCATAAACACATATCAACTACATATATACAGAGATGAGAGATTTGTGGATTGCAACTACAAAGGAGAAATATCATTGTAATGAGTTGCTCACCTACGAATTTCAGCAAGATCACCAGTGAGCTCATAACTGTACGAATAATAAAAATACAATCTAGCTACTTGGAGAAAGAAGAGCAAAATGTCTTTACAATATAACCAAATCGATGGTTTCCACCCAGAATGAAGTATAGCTAAGACATTTTTAAAAGTTAGCACAACCTCATTGTATCTTTTCTAATCAATCAGAAAAAGAAGCACAAGCAAGTAGCAGTAGATCTCAAGCTCTGGCAACAAGTGTTTTTACATCAACTTCCATGTCATGTTCATCCTCCTACTGGCATTGTTAAACCCAGTGCAAACTTCAAGTTTATGAATTTTCACAGGGACAAGTCAAAACAGCTATAAAATTTGAGCAATAATGTTAACAAATCAATACCATCATCTAAAATATGTAATAATGCTGTCAAAAATTTACTGCTTCCAAAGTCAATGCAAGTTCTCATTAAAACACAATAAATGGACAAAGTCAATTTCAAGAGATCTAATTCCTCACTTGTCAATCTCTCTAATACACATCTAAGAAACAATATATGTATTGTGTCATATACTTAAATGTAGCTAGCTAAACACTTATCAAAGCTCAACAAAGAACAAATACGAATACAACAAAAGTAAATAAGACAAATTCAATCACCTTAGGAACATAAGGAGACAATTGGGTGTGCGCTTCGGAACCAGGCACAAGGTCAAAATCGAGAAACACAGATGACACAGGAGAAGTAAGCTTCCGCCTCAGCCTTATGGTGAGGTGAATGGCACAGGAGATTAGGCGAATCTCCTTGGTGAAAGAGCCAGTCTCAACAATTGATAATATCTCCTTCAAATCTATATACACAAGATTGAACAAATTATTGAAATAAATTAAACCTTAGAAATTTTGAAACTTAGAAAGAAATTGAAAATTATATACTAATGCTGCAAGGTTAATGGCACGGCCGAGGAAACAGAGTGAGAAGGAGTTTGACGATCTTTCATCTCTAAGTTTTGAGTCATCTTTACAAAAGCTCTGAAGAAAAAATCGAGGCAAATTAAATGTAAAATCAGATAAAGAAAGAATTACAGCAGATTTCAGCAATACATATGAATCAGGAAGTAGTTGAGCTGCAAGGTTTGAAGCTGCTGAGTCAAAATTCAGTATCTGAAATACAAACAGGAGATCTCAAAATTTAAGAACAAATCTAGTTAGCAAAATCAAATGTACGAACTAAGACTACTAAAATTTCAAGTATTTCTAAAAAATAAAAATAGAGATTACCATTCAATTAAGCAAAATATAATTCATTTCGAATGAATAACATACATCATGAAATTTCTCTTTCCTTAATTTTCCTTCTTTTTGCATCAATTTTCTTAATAACCAAACAAAACCCAAATTGGAACCAATAAACACCGACCAAAATGATCCCAAATAAGAACCCACAATTAAAAAAAAATAACATGCATACCTATGAAAGTGTTCTTGTTTTTCCCAATCGTCAACTCATCGTCTTTGTCCTTGAAAACCGGAGGCGGATCTGGATATTTCAGCGTAGACGAAGAAGAAGAAGGCTGGAAGAAAGAATTGATTTTGGGTTGCCATCGTCATTGAACTTGTACTCAATCACTTTTTTTATTCCATTTTCGTCGGGGCCAAGGTGGCAGCAAAAAATCCAAATCCTCGTCATCGTCCTCATCCAATTCATCCATTTAAGCTTCAGTTGAGCTGAAACCGCCGTTGTTGCCTTTGAATGCGAGGAATGAGAGAGCAAGAGAGCGAGAGAGAATGAATTTAGAGGGATTTTGATTTAGGGAGAGAAAAGTGTTTTATCTTATATTTTGTAATTTGTTTTTGTAAAATACATAAAACAAATTTAAACTGTTTTACAATTTTATCTTATAAATTCGTAATTTGTATTTTTTATTTTGTGAATTTAATTTTAGTAAAATAATAAATGACACGTTTTACATTTGAATTTGTAAATTGAAAACAAAAACGAAAATAAGAGTGAAAAATAATATTGGACAGTTCTTTAAAATTCAGGAACGTAAGAATTGTTTTAACAATGAATATTTGAACTTCTAATCAAAATCTTAGTTATTTATGTCTCACTACATATTTTATTAATAATGATTGGTAATTACACAAAAGAATTCTGAATTTTGTTGAAATGTTTAGTCATAAAAGGAAATACGTAAGAAAAATGGTTGAATTATACATTCAAGAATGAAGAATTGATGATAAAATGTCTACAATCACTGTAGAGAATACTAATTTTAATGATGTAGTAATTATATATTTAAATGATAGACTTCCAAACTTAATTTTTGGTAGGGACTATCTTCATATGAGATGTGTTGCTCATATTCTGAATCTGATTATTAAAGATGAGTTTTGGGAAATTAGAAAATTCATTAGTCAGATTCGTAGTGTGATGAGATATGTAAGGAGTTCTCTAACAAGAATTCAATAATTTAAATTGTGTGTTAAGAGAAATGATTATTAATAATGATAAGGTTTGTCTTGATGTTTCAATTAAGTGTAACTCTATTTACTTAATGTTAGAGACAGTTATAGTATTTCAAAAAGCATTTGATAGGATGGAAGATGATAATCCAACCTATAAGTTTGAAATTGAGAGTGATGATAGCATTCTAATTTGGGAAGATTAACAAAAAGCAAAAGTTTTAGTAAGATTTTTAAAGAAGTTCTATGTTGCAACTAAAAAATTATCGGGATCATTATATGTTACTTCTAACGATTATATTCATTATATTGTTTCCATCCTTTGTTTCATGAATGAATGGGCAAACGATACAGATCCGTACATTAAAAGTATGTATTTGAAAATTAAAAAAAGAATTGATAAGTATTATGGTGATGTTGATAAGACAAACATTATGGTTGTCATTGCAGTTATATTGGATCCTAGATATAATATGTACGTGGTAAATTTTTTTACAAGAGACTTTTGGTAATGATATTGTAAAAGTACACATATTAATGATGTCTTATATTATTAGTTTGAGTTTTAAGAAGGTAGTTACAAAAGTTCAAAATCAAGTAATTTGTCTTAAAACCTAAATGTGATAGAGAAAAGTGGTGGCATTAGTGGTAATGACGATGACATATAGATTGAAGATGAATTAATGAGATTTATAAGAGATAAAGAAGTTGTATAAAATAAAATAAAATAATAAAAGTTTAATAATTTTAAATTTAAAACATGGAAAATTAAAAATCCTAGCATGACTACAAAATATGAATGAGGTTAAATTTGAAAGGTAAAAAATAATTGACTCCTTTTCTGTTATATAAAATAAACAATTTAAAAAGTTTATTATTTATTGAAAAAAAATTATAATCTAACTATTGTACTGTTACAATCCCTACAATTTTTAAATATACATCGTGATTTATTATATTTTCCTTTACAAGTTTTTGGATTAATTTAACAAAGAAGGTGGTGAAGTTATTGTAGTTATAATTGCATTTGTTTGTTATTTATTAGTTATTTATTTATTCTAATTAACAAAACCATTTTAATATATATATATATATATATATTAATTTTAATGTTGCAAATACAAACTCTTATACTAATTTATTCATACAAACTAATATAACAATATTATATAATTATCATATTTCATACATAAATTTTAAATGTGAGACTATTATAACTATGTTATCTTAATTTGTGTAAAAATAATTTATATTATGTTAAAATATCTAAAACACTTTAAAATCAAATTCAACTAAAAACAAACAGATCAACCACTTCAAGATCAATTTTTATTTTTTATTTATAAAATTATTTCAGGTTACATTAACTTAAGTAGCATTTGGTGAATAAAATTAATATCAAATATATATAAAAGAAAAAAAAAGTAACATAATTATGTTCTAAGTGAAGTTGAGTGAAGTGAATGCAATGCAATGCAAGCAGCATTTCATTTTCATTGCATTTTTTTAATTTGCCTAAATTGCAAAGGTTTTGTATTCTGTAAATAAATAAATAAATAAATGTTGGTTGACAAATTGAACAATTCCAATGGAATCTCTCTCACATAAAAAGATGGGACCCAACACCCCCCAAATTCAAACCAATCAAACAGTGCCAGCTACACCAATCACACACAAACACCTTAGCAGCTGCATTCCAGCAGCACAATTAATTTTTTTAAAAAAAAAACATTACTAAGAATGAAATACAAACACACAAGGGCTCTTCACTTGTCTTTTGTAATTATCTCTAGATTTTATTTTATTTTATTTGTTTTGTCTTGTCGACTCGGCCAATTCAAATCAAATTCCAACTCGTTAAACTCTCTCCGTTCCGATCTCTTACTCACCCCTATTCTTCACTCCTTAAACGCCGTCGTTCTACCACCATCGATCTACATATTTCATATTTCGGCTGCGAGCTCAATTTCATTTCTACAAGCCAATTTCGATCTCGTGGCTGCCTAAATTACTTGAAAATTAACTTCTTTTTCTTCAATTGCCGCGCTCTTCAGTTCCAGGAAGCTGTTTTTTCTAGTTAAGGGGTGATTAGGGTTTTCCCCTTTTTTTTTTTTTTTTGGTTGCTAATATGGGGTTTATTTACTTCCTTGTCTTTAATTATCCGGGGAGAAGTAGAAATTCAGGGTTCGTGTTGAAGATTGTTGGCAAATTTTGTTGTATAAAGGATTAGGGTTTCGTGTTTATTGAGTTTAATTTGAAATTTCTTTTGGATATTAGTATAATTTTAGGGTTTTTGGAAGTCAATGAAATAATTAGGTTTTCTTTTTTGGAAAAAAATTAAGTATTGTTCTTTAGTTTTGTGTACTGGGAAGCTAATAGAATTTTCAAATTTAGTATTTGTAGTAGTTTGTCATCCAGAAGTGTGAGCTTTGGTGTATGAAAGCTAGGGGTTTTTATTTTTATTTTCTTTTTTGGGTTTGGTGTGAGAAATGTTTTATTCACAGTTTATATTGGCCAAGAAAGGGCCTTTGGGGACAATATGGATAGCTGCCCACTTGGAGAGGAAGCTCCGAAAGAACCAGGTGGCTGATACTGATATTGGCGTCTCCGTAGGTGAGTAATATTTTTCATCTACTCTTTGTATGTGATTTCAAGTCATACTTTTGGTTGCTGAATTAATTGAGTAAATCATTGAATTTTATTGTGATGTTTTTATTTTCCTTGTTTTATTGATTGAATCTTGCATTAGTTAAACTAAATTGTTAGATTTTGGCACTATTGTCTAATGTTTGACTGTAAGATACTGAAGACCGGTACTGTGATAGAATTTCTATTCTGGATTGCCTTTTTTTTTTTTTTCCTTGCTTTTTCTTGAAATAAAATATATATGAAAATAATATTTTTTATGGGTTGTGTTATTAAACACCATCTACTAATTTCTGAACGGATTTCTAGTTATTCATATCAGTTTTAAAAAATAACCAGAAGAAAAAATGGACTCATAGATTTTCTAAGTTAACTATCCTCTTGTCCTTCCCTGAAGAGAATTTCATAGATGTATCATATCATATGCATTTAGTGAATTTATAGAGCAGCTTTCATAGATTTATTTGATCTACCTTGATTTTTTACTCTTTGATAAAATATAAGCAAGGACTTGAAATGTTCTATTTTGGTAGGCACCTGCCGCTCCTAATGGTAACTTTAGGTCTCACATAATATTTTACTGTCATTATTGTAGGTTAAAATGTGAAAATAACTTGTGAGCTTTAGGAAGTTGCTATAGTATCAATTGCATTTGACTAAATCAATTGACAGACATATTGTTGAATTCTTTCGAATGTCAATGCTAATTTTTCCCTTCAGCTACTGGAATGATATTCATGATTTTTTTTCTTAATGCACAACCTGTACTGACAATTTGTTATGATCATGCATGCATTTCACTATTCCCTTGTCTGTTTATTTAGTGCGTGGTGTTTGTAGGTTTGTATGTTTCTTACCTTAGTGATCACTGCTTCAATATGTTATATCTCCTTGAGATTCAAATTGTGGAAGAAAAAAACATGGTATTACCTGACTAACTAGTAGTGAAGTAGTTTTCTTTTAAAGATCTAAAAGAATTGGATAATAAGTATTTTTGAATAGGCAAAATTAAATAATTATTATGGTTGAAGTTGTGTGTATATTTGGTGATATTCAGATCATGTGATTTCACAACAAAACTTAGAAGATTGACCTTTTAAATAGTAGATCAGCCTTACAGCTTCATGGCTTTACATGCAAGTGTACTTTGTTAAGGTATGCTTTTGTTTGTTCAAAATAACCAGATTTTTGGTATTTGATTTCAAAATCATTGCATAAATCTAAGAATTGATGTTATACACGGACCAGTATTGTGTAGTTTTGAGCTTATGAAATGATAACACATCTAACAGATGACATGGGTTTAGAGATTTGTTAGAATCTGAGAAATCAGTCAAGTGGCTTTCAGTTGAGATGGCTTTGGGCTTATATATTCATCCTGATTGAACCTATAGATTGAAGTTGTCAATTCCTGCTGTAGCCTTTGTTTTGCCTTTTTCAGCTCATTATTCTCATCCAATCACCAGTTCACAGAAAGTGCTTTTGGCATTTATTAAAGTTAGTTCTTTCTCTCCATTGATGAGCGCTCAAGCTTATACTCTTGGACCTTCAGGGAGAGAGATGCTATTCTTTATGAAGTTTTAGTCATGTAAATGTTAATTGCATTCTGTATCTGCCTGGTAGGATTGCTTCACCTTGTGGGGATGTGGCTGTTAACTTTTTTGCATCTGTTTTATTCTTTCATTGTACCTATATCCTGTTTCTGTGGGTATTCTCCTTGTTAATAAGAACTCAGTGATAATACTGTTTTAAATTGTGTTGTGCTTAATTACATGGTGAAAGTTTTTTTCTTGCTTGTTTGAGTATTCATTGGTTATCCATACTTTTAATAGCGACTGTTCATTTTAATTTGTTAATCACAACTCAATAATAAGATTATAATGTATTAAAATGCTCATTCTCTTGGTCAAATATTTCTTTAATTGGTGATTGTTACATCTAGGGAATGTTCCTTAATTATCAAAGAAAAGAAAACCATTTAATGATGTTTTTTATTTTTTTATTTTTTTTGAGCAGACTCTATTCTGTTTCCTGAGGTGCCAATTGCACTACGATTGTCCAGCCATCTTCTGCTTGGCGTAGTGAGAATATATTCTCGAAAGGTGAATTACCTTTTTGATGATTGCAGCGAGGCTTTGCTTAAGATAAAGCAAGCTTTTCGCTCCACTGCAGTTGATTTACCACCAGAAGAATCTACTGCACCATATCACTCAATCACTTTGCCGGAGACCTTTGATCTTGATGATTTTGAGCTGCCAGATAATGATATCTTTCAAAGGTTAGTTCCAAATGTTCCAGTTTAGTTTTAGTTTTAAGTGTTTTCTGTTAAACTAAAATTAGTCTGTTGTACATAATTGTTGATCTTTATGAGGTACAAGTTACAAGTTTTCCAACATATTGCTTGACCATGAGAGGTTCTAAAGTCACAGTTGAACTCATTCAATTAAGATACTTATGGCCTGTTTGCTTGCTTTGGTTTTTTTTTTTTTTTAATTACTGAAGTCTGAATGTAATTTAATTAAAGTCATTCATATATATTAGGCTATTGTTTTCATAACTTAATGAGCATTTTTGGATATTTTTATCTGAATATAAAATGCTAATTTTTTTGGCCTTTTGCTAAATGTAAAAGTTCTGAAGGACTTTCTTAGATTATATTTGCTAAGGTATCCTTACCTAATTAAATTATTTATATTTCTACCCATGCATAACCTATCATTTTGCCTTCTCATTTAGGCTTTGTATTAATATATTTTTCAATTAACCATGTGTTGTAACCATGTAACTTTATTGTATTATTTGAGTGTAATAAAAACATTAACATGATTTTTGTATATTTTTATTTAGTAAATATTTTTTTTTTTATAAAATAACAAGAATACCAATTTATAATCATCATTTAGATAATTTTATTTATGCTCTCTCAAGTTCTTTTATTTTTTTATTTAATATTAAAAAATAAGGGCACAAATGTAATAATCATGATTTTCAGATTTTTTTTATTCAAAAAAATAAACGGCTTAACATTTATGTTCATGTCTTAAGAAATAAAAAAATGTTATTTAGATTCGGGCATTCACTTCTATTTAGATTTCAGACCGATTTTGATCTATTTGAATTTCAGATAAAAAAAAGCTGTGTCTTATGCTTATAGTGTTATACTGATTGTGCCAACGTTACTTGTGGTAGCCTTTTTTGGATATTTGACAGATACATTGACTAATAACTGAAGTGTTGAGTGGCGTACTCATAATTAGTATTGATGGTAAATTCTTGTCTAGCTGCATTTGGAAGATTGTTTCTTCTGCTTATTAACTTCTAATCTCTTTTGCAGTAACTATGTTGATCAACATGTCAGTACAAGGGAGCAAATCACCCTCCAGGATACCATGGATGGTGTGGTTTACTCCACATCACAGTTTGGATTGGATGGTAAGGACTTCTGCATTTGATAGTAAACCATGTTGCAGGCTTTTTTTTATTCCATAAATATTTTGTGCTTTGTTTTCAGAGCGGTTTGGTGATGGTGATGCTTCCCAAATTGGTTTGGACCTTGACGAGGTAAATATTGTATACACTTCCTATAATATTGAAAATCATGTTCTAAATTGAATTGAGATATTGTAGATAATCTGATCAAAATGGCTGAATTCACAATTACGTCCCGCGATGACACAACCATAAACAGTCATTTTAGGTGGTTTGCACTTTTATTTTCATTTCCTTCTTTATTTTCTTGCGTAGAGTGATGGAATAAATTTTGTATTTGAAGTTTCTGCCCCGAATAGCTATTTTATCTTGTAGATGATAGATTTACTTGTCAGCTGTGTACCCTCTTTCCCTATATTTGGAAAAAAAAACAAATAAAAGAGAATGAAGAATGCCGGTACCTCTTTCTACTTACCCAAAAATGTTGTATGGAATATTTGAATGAGTATTTTTTCCGTGTTGGTAATCATTTATTTATTTTTGTTTGGTTAATCTTAAACAGGAACTGTTATTAGACAAGGTTGCAGCTGCAGGGCATGGAATTTCAGGGTAAGCTCTTTATATTTTTGGCATCACTATCTGATTCCTTCATTGGTCCTACTCTAGTTTGGATCCATGATTTTATGATTGTTTGGAGCAAGCTATGTATCACTAGTTGATTATATTATTGATAATGTTTTTCTGTTTGTGTGTGTTTTCACTTTAATTTCTTTCATTTGCCTTTTGATGGTTCTGATAGGTAGTTTACTTTGTTGTGATTCTGGGGTGTTCTAAGCTGGCCCTTATAATATAAATTCTACTAAATAGTGCTAAGTGCTGAAGCATTTAAGTATTAGGAGCAATTTCAGAACTGTTTCTTGTGATTACCTTTGGCACATTTGATAAACTGTTTTCATGAAGAAAAAATAATGGCAGTTTGTGGCAGCCCAGTTTATTCTCGCTTGAGTAACATGTATATAGACAGGTATAGTATATGAAGGAAGAAAATGTTTTGTTATTTGAACTTGCTCTATTGTTTGATGCATGTACCTTTCGTCGTGCTGCATTGTGCTTGGTTACATCACGGACTGTTAGTGGATAGGTTGACTTAGCTGTAAGAACACCCTATCCTGATCTATGAATTTTTCTTCGAGATGCTCTATACTAATTTAAATTTCAAGTCCCCAGTTTTTATGTTTGAGTTTATACTTGCTCATTTAGGTCCTGTGAAATTGGCCCATATAGATAAGAGATTATGAAGATTGAATATATCTTACATGTGAGAGATCTTTAGGATTTTAGAAATGTAATGGTTTATGTAACTCATTTGTCAAT
Source organism: Cedrela odorata (assembly GCA_035584115.1). Lineage (NCBI taxonomy): Eukaryota > Viridiplantae > Streptophyta > Magnoliopsida > Sapindales > Meliaceae > Cedrela > Cedrela odorata. The sequence goes on from JAXCLQ010000004.1 coordinate 2,112,843, forward strand.
GCCATTCATGTTCTTGTGTTACATAGCCTGCTTACTTAATTGGCTGTTATTGTTCTTGGTGGCTTAGATGATGGTTTATTATAATGTTTAGAGGATTGAATATTCTGATGTATCTTATTTTCTAATTGCAGTGCTGATCCTCAGGGGTCTGTCAAACCAACGACACCTTGGGAACAAGATAACATAAGTGAGCGGATAAATGAAGCTTTAGAAACCACAACAGTGAATGACAGTGCAAATCAGGTTGATTTAACTATTTTAATAGATGATGGCTCCAGTTATTCATTTTAATCAATTTCTTGCTTATCTAATTTGTTGAAGATTAAAATTAGAATGTATTGAGTGTCGTTAACTCTTGCTTACTAGAGTCGTATTGTCATTGAGTTGTCTTTCCTTATTTGTTTTTTATTCAGCACTATATAAGTTTTGTACAGTTTGTTAGTAGTAGAATGCAATAACAATGTAGTGTCTTATAATTTCTCTCTGCCTATATGCCTCTCTTTCTCTCTCGCTATTAACATAATTGTTGTAGAATATACTTTAGTGTGGTATCATCATTACCTCTTTTCCTTGTGAACAGCTTGAAAGACTTGGCCTGAATGCTGAATCTGTCGAGTATGCTGTGGCACCATCAACTCCTGGGTTGGTGCAAGAGCCAAACTTAACTAGTGTTCAGAAGGCTCTGGCCGGTGATGATCATTTGGAATCAGATCACAATTCAAATGAATTGATGGCTACAGAGAGCAAAGTAAATGTTCTAAGTCAGCCAGATTTTCATCACGGGGATAACCATGCAACAGATTGGCCTTTGCATAAAGATTCAAATAACGAGACTGTTCAGTGCATGCTTCTTGAGCAGAATGGCTACCATGTCAGAAATGCAGACATCAAACAAGCAAATGACTCTATTAAATTTATGCCTTTGGTATCAGATAATTCAGAAGGGACCACTGATCGACTAGATGGCTCAAACAGATTGGAAAACATGCAAAATGTTCCAAGCATGCCGTCTTCAGAATCCCAAGGAGGTAAGTCAGATGAAACTGCTGCATCTCCTAGTTGCAGTCGTGTCACATCTGATATTCAGGATCCCAGTCATGAAATGTGTATAGTTAAGACCAACATTCACAATGATGCTGAAATTACTGATAATGTAGCCAGATCAGGCTCGCCTGTGGTCATCAATGCTGAAGTTCATGCTTGTCAGGAACCTAATGATTGGGAGACCTTGCATAACCATGTTACTACTAAAGAGATGCCATGTGTTGGTATGAATGTGCTTAAACCATCTAGCTCCCATCTAAGCGAACCTGGCATGTCATCTCCTCGATATGGTAATTCAGTGGCTCCAAACATACAATCTGTGGAAGTTGGATCACACTCATTAGAGACATCTAAAAGGAATGAGACTTCTGTTGAGGTGCAAGGTATGCATGGCAAGCTTTATTTATGTAATTTGATGAATTTGCTGGCATTGATAAAGTTTTAATTTACTGATTAAATGTTACTTTTTTACAGGTGAAGAGTGCCATGTGATAGATGTTATGCAATCTGAGAAAAGCCAGACATCAGGGCCTGGAGATATTCAAGCAGATAGCAGAAAATTGGATGAGCCGTTGGACAATGTGATTTCCAATGATATTCACTTACAAGAATTGAATAATTCCATGACTCCTAATTTGTCTGCACCAGAAAAGCTACTCTCTGCACCAGAGGGCCTTCTTGATAAACCCCATGATTTGCTAGTTGATTCTACTCCAGAAAACGAAGGCTTAGCAGGGAGTGGTGGGGTTGATGCTGGAAACAAATTTATTTTCGGGAAAAAACGTAGTTACACGGGGAGTACTGTTACTGTAGAGAGTTTAAACTCCTCTGAATCCTTTGAGGTGGACAGATCTAAGAAAACTGCTGAATTTATCCCTGATGATGATGATTTGTTGTCATCTATTTTAGGTATCAAATTGTTTCTTTTTGATTAGCAAAAAAAAAAAAAAAAAAAAAGAAGGAAAATATGCATTCCTGGTTTATTATGACTGGTATTTGTAAACTATATGCTATTCACTTGCAGAAGTTTCTAGAGTTTTCTTGGCATGTAACATGTTAATCACTGAGTTAATTTAATTGTTTGCTTCAGTAGGAAGAAAATCTTCAGTTCTGAAAATGAAGCCAACTCCACCTGCTCCTGAAGTAGCATCTAGAAAACGTGCTCGCCCCGCACCCCAGGCTAGTGCCTTGAAGAGAAAGGTGCTTATGGATGACACCATGGTTTTGCACGGCGAGTATGTTCTTATTTCCATGTTTGCTACTTTCTTCACTTAAAATATGAACTGTTATCTCCAGTTCATGATGCTTGATTGAAGTTTCTTAATAATCTGGTTTTTGGATTGGTATGTTATTCTTTAGTGAAAAACAAGATTTTTTTTTTTTTCTTTATACTAGCTTAACAATGTACCCTGTGGACAATTTATTCTGTTTTTCCTCCTCTGAATTATTATTATTCTCTCAACTATCTTTGATAATGTTGACCTTCTGCTTTCAATATATTTTCAAGTACACAATTTATGATGATGACTTTGCTTTTAATCTACCAGAGAACCAGGGGTCAGATGAATGCTATTTTGTTTGAAATTATCACTTAGGTGATTTATATTAGCTCAAGAAATATCTGATTGAGTTGTTCTTTGCTTTGTAACCTGTGTTCATTGTGGATTATTTTCAGTTCCAATATTTTATGGTGTAATCAATCTAAGTGTACTTGTTTTAATATATTGTTCTCATAAATTCTTGCTTATGCTAGATCCAACTCTTATGATAAATAACTGATGTGTTTGTCTGCTTTGCCTTCTCTAGTATAATACGGCAACAGTTGACAAACACTGAAGAGATACGTCGCATACGAAAAAAAGCTCCTTGCACTTCCCCTGAAATTTTGATGATTAGGATTCAGTTCTTGGAGGAAGAAATTTTTGGTGAACCCATATTTACTGGTGAGTTATACTGCTAAAGATACAGTGGGTGAGGCTGGCCCCTTTTTATCTTTTTCCTTCCATATTGAAATTTTAGGATTTTATTGAAACATTTTTTTTTATTAAAAAAACAAATATGATACTTGGCTCTCTCCCTTCTCTATCTCATACCTTTTTTTCTCTGCCCTTTTTGGGGTTGGTTTTTGGAGAGTAGTATCTTAACCTATGAAAAATCTGCTGACAGCTTCTTGTTAATGCAAAATTTGGTTATGGAACTATTGATGTGCCCCACTGGGAGGTTTCAATCAAAACTGATCTTCTGTGGTTTCAACATTCCTTTGTTGTCTACATTCCCTATTGGTAACATAAATGTCCTTGTGTGCATTCTGCCTGTGAACCTATGACACAGTTACCACCTCTCTTGACCCAATGACTCACTTTTCTCTCTTTGAATATGTGGGACATATGATTTCATGGTGCTAGTTTTGTCAGACATAAATCTACTTGACAAAGTTGTAGTGCAGTATCGATTCCTAAATTGATTTAGTGTTTGCTCTGATGCTACAAATTTGCACATGGTTTGAAAGGAACATATTTCTTTTTTGGATAAGAAGCAAGAGGTTCCCTTATAACTAAGTGAGTTGGTTTTGGTATATCTTTCAGGTATGTCTGCTGAACTGACAAATTTGCACTGTGAAACTTATGATCTCAGCAAAATCAGGGTTTCTGAAACCGATGAAAATCATGGTTCTTCTGAAGTAGCAGAGAATGCTGAGTACTCTGTTAGGCCTAATGCTATTGATGAAGGTGAAAAGGAAAGGAGTGAGGAACCTGTCGTTCTCAGAGACAAGGGTGAAGCACAACCTGCAGAATTTCCTATTCAGACTGGGAGCCAGCAAGTTGGTGATCATCACTTAGTTTCTCTTGATACTGATACTCAAGGGCAAACAAATTCTGTCACTGATGTAGCCAAGCTTAAAATAGTTCCTAATGAACCTTTGACCGAGGTTACTGAAATGGAAATTGACAGAGGAAATGGTGAAGCTGCTGTTGAGGCTACGTGCTCTGTTGTTCATGGAATTGAAACATCTCAGATAGATATTTATTCTTTGGAAATCTGTAACTTGGCAGCTGAAGATAAAACTGACAGTGCAGATGCTTTGTGCTTGATGCGTGAGCAAAAGGTGGACATTCAACCTGTTGAAGAGGATGCTTCTGTAGCCAATATAGTTAATTCTAAAGTTGATCAACACATTGATGATATTGCTGCAGTTGAAACAGAAGCAGAAGGAAGGGATGGGGAGGAAAGGAAAGTTGGTCCGTCAGTTGAAAATGGAGCTGATGCGCGGACAGATTGTACTGCCCTTACTGACAATGCGAACACTTATGAAGCTGCATCTCTAGAAACTGGTGGGTGCAATAACAGGCCTTCAGCAAATAGTGACAATAGTAAGCTTGGTATGAATGAGGCTGGAGTTCTCGCTGCAGACTTGGGTTGTGATGGGAGGGATCCATCCTCTATCCATATGTTTGGTGAAGAACCTGTAATAGACTCCAAAAATTCAGTTGAACTTGGTGTAGAGATGGAAAATGCTTCATTGGATGATGGAAAAAATCAGGTTGATTCACAGAGTGCTATGGATGTAGAAATAACTACCGTTGACCATCCTGCAGAAGATCGTGGTGTAAGTTGGACAATTGATCTACTTTCACTTTGGATTTGTTTCTGAAGTGTTTGCATTGTTTGGTGGGCTTTCCTTTTTCTTTTTCCTTTTTTTTTTATCTTTTAAAAGTATCGTGATACAAATTACCTTGGTAAATTAGATTTTTTTGTTTTATATTTTCATATTATTTCTTCTTTTTAGTTACAAAAGATAGAAGCTTAGGTGCTTCTAATTAAATGTCCCTGGTTTTTGTTTCTGTCCTGTCATCTTTGGTAGTTGCACAAATTTTTCCTTTCCTGCTTGAATCAGCTGTACGTGTGCATGCTTTTGTAGTAGCAACGTACATTGATGATTATTGTGGATAAAATAATACAAAATTTCCTGTCAACTATATATTAGGATGCTCTGTCTGGTTTCATCAGAAATTGAACCGGGTTGGCTTCCATGATCTGCATTTTGAGAAATGGATTGACTCACATTGATTAAGTTCTGTTTTCCTAACTTTGACAATAATATGTACCAGTCTTTTGTTTTTCTTCTGTAACTTAAGTTAGCATAGACAATATTCTGATTGAACTGTTGATGCAGACTAAAATTATTGGATGGAGAGAGTATTAGCTTTCTATTGCTTTGTTTGCCAGGGATGTCACCTGGCAAAATATTGCTTCAGGAATATTGATACTCCAATTAGAACTGAGGAGTTCCATTTATAATTTTTGAGGCATGGCCTGATTACCTTTCTGCTTTATGGTGCAGGAATTTGAAGAAGTCACTGTTGGGAATGATACAGGTTTGCTTCTCATCCATTGTGCTCTGTTGAGGATTGTTGTGTTGAAATTTTGATGTATCTTAAAAGTTATATTTCACCATGAGAAGTTTTGGGAGAAATTTCATGAAGTGAGTTGTATAATAGGTGTATGCAACCACTATGATATCTTAATAATGTCTGAATCCTAGTTATTGGATTGCTTTTTACTTCCTCTTAAACTTACTAATGTTTGAAGCCTAATGATTGGGTGGTCTTTTATGTCTTTAAGTTTTTCATTTACTTACCTGTGAAGCTTCATTGTCTGTGGGGAAAGGAATAATACTGATATGTGCTGATAGACCAATGCCCTTATTTGTGATGATGTTAGAAATGTGTGTTTTGGAAGAGAGTGCAGTTTCTTTGTGGTTGTAAACTGAAAAAGCCTCCTCTGCTGCATGTTCGTACTCCAGAGTCTGTTGGTTAATTTTCTGTTAAATTTTTTCCTTTACCAGAGTTTTTGAATGTAAATGATGACGAAGTAGCAGAAGATTATGATGATGGTGATGGTTGTGCTGAGGAAACTCGCCTTCTTGAGAATAGTGGATGGTCTTCCCGCACCAGGTGTGTATGCTTGATGTGGTTGGTCCCTGGTTCATTTCATTATATTACTGTAGAAAATATTTCTAGCTCATTTGTCCCTCTCTTGATTGTTTGGTGTCTCTTTGTCACTCCAGCTTGTAATATAGGATATTTCATGTTCACTGCCTTCACTCTTCTTTGGCTGTGATTTTTTTAAGGAAGCTTCTTTATGATCACAATTGATAATGCTTTCTTGTAGGGCTGTTGCCAAGTACTTGCGAACTTTATTTGGTGGGGAATCTGTACATGGAAGAAAGGCTCTTGCATTGGACCGTCTATTAGCTGGTAAAACTCGGAAAGAAGCATCAAGGATGTTTTTCGAAACACTGGTATGCCAATCAGACTTTTTACAGATTGGAATTATCTTTGATCTTTTTTTTATATATATAATGAAATTTATTCTTCTTCTGGTTGATAAATGATATTATTCTTATTTTGGCAGGTTCTGAAAACCAAGGATTTCATCCATGTAGAGCAGGGAAAGCCGTTGCCCCCGGACAACAGCATTACTATAAAGCCTCGAGCAAAGCTCATGAAACCAGACTTTTGATACCTCACGTCATTAGGAAACGCAGGCAGACAGGCATTTGGAAAAAAAAGATTTGTGTAGTTGTAGTTTTGCTGACAGCTTGATCTGGAATTGGATCGGAAATGATTTCTCTCTTCATTACTGGAATTTTTAATTTTAATTTATTTTTCTAAAATATGCCCCTACTTAGTTCATGTAATTGGTAGGATAAACAAACAGCAGGGTCAAGAGGAACAGGAAGGGACAGATGCAGTGTTAATTGTAGCAGCATCGAAATGTTGTAATGGATCACAATTATATGTATATGTATATATATTTATATTATTGTATAATATTTATTATTATCAGCTTCAGTGATCGGCACATGTAATTTAAGCTTAAGCTTGTTTGTGTTGATTGTCTATAATGTCATGTATTGTTGGTATTTAAGGTTATAAGCACGGAACGGCTAACTTATAATGATTGTGATGGTAATTGGTCATTTTACAGTTTCGGCTTAGGACTATTAATCTATTTTTGGTATACTAACTTTTTCAAGAAGATTTTTATTTTTATCGATTAACTCAGTATCTTGCGGGTTCAGAAGTTTAGCGTTTCTAGTTTACATATCAAATATCAAATGATTTAAGTGTATATATATATATATATATATATATAGGTTTATGATTGTATTTACTGTGGCTAAATGTTAATTATAAGTGAACTAAAATTAATGTCAAACTCCTACATTACTTTTATAGTTAACTATTTTTACCAAGAAATTGCTTCTAACCTTTTTATTATTAAATAGCAAATGACTCCAAAATAGAGTATAGCATAGCATTAATGTAGGGTATTGTGTCACGGGTTAACTTTCTTCATAGTCGGAATTCACGTCTGTGTGGTACTTATTAGCACATTCCACCTAGCAAGTCAGTCTCAACGAGGTTTGCGCGTAAAAAACTCAAATGGATTAATTATCTATAAGAATATAACGATAGTAGAGAACAAGAGGAAACAAGATATTATCGTAATTCAACATGATCTAGCGTTTTATTGATAAGTATGTATAAGCGCACAAACCATCAAAGGCGTACGAGCAAAGATAGCCAACAAGGGCGTACAAGCATAGATAGCCCACAAGAGCGTACAAGCATTCAAGCATGCAAGCCTACAAGCATACTAGCCAATTATGGTGTATGAGCATACAAACTACCAATGGCACACAAGCTAACAAGCCAACGAGGGCGTACGAGCCCCGAACAAGCAAACATCTCGACATGACGAGATCATACACATAAGCTAACTAAATCCATGCACATAGCCCATTTCAACTTACCCAAGGGCGGAGGAGTCCACAGCAAAGCCCTCGGAGCGCTAATAGACAAGGCTCTTCGAAGGCACCTAGTCATCCCCCTTAAAGAGGGTTTTGGAACATTACTCGATTGGCACCAAAAGACGTTGCCTATGTCTCATTGATCACACTTCTTAATAATGCCACGGATGAACAGTAACCCATTAGAACAAAGCTTCTCTAATTGCGATCTTGGGCATGCAAATCGGCCCTAGATGGGCACTTGTGAACACCTTTTACATCCTCCCCCACCTAATCTATCGGCGTCCTTGACGATGCCGTTATCTTGAAGTCTTCAATCTTCAGTTGAAACTACTCTATTTCTTTGGCTCTCTCTCAGCTGCATTCTTCTTCACTAAAGATCTTCCTTTTCGCGACGAACTCTTCGTGATGTCATTTCTCCTCGATTACTTAGCTCTCTGTTAGAGTCTCCTTCACTTCTTCCATAACTGCTCCTTGATCTCCACTCTTGTTGGTTGGTTGCACGTGGAGTCTTCCTGTCGGCGAGATATGGCTTCCACTTGCTAGCATGTAAGATCGGGCACCGCTTCATCTAGGTGGGCCTCCCGACCTTGAATATAGTCCTCTTCACTCTGGCAATGGCTAGGACTAATCTCTCTTATTTCTGCACTAGTTTCTTGTCTCGACTCTCATTGACTCTATTCTGGCATCTGCTTCGATTGCACTAAGTCTTCAGGCTTGAACTCGGACAATCTTTCACAAGATACCCAATACCCCTTCTGCGGTGAAATATGTCTCATTGCAGAGTTAGATGTATCTGTCTGCATCTCAAATGACTTGGTCATATCGAGACTGGTAGGGACCGAATCTCTAGCCCTGGCTTCTTTCAAGTTGTCGAAAGTTCCCTTATAATCAGCAAACTTCCTCAAAATGTCTGCAATCTCTGATAGAGTCGGCTCCCCTCCCTTCTCTTCCTCTAAGATTGGAATTATGCTGAAGAGAGAGGTATTCGTTTCTTACTCCCCTTTCTGAGTTGAATGGCGGGTAAGAGCTTTGTCTCTTAACTTTTGGTCGGCACCATCGCGGCATTTTTTCCACAAGAAGTCCTTCCCTGAGACAACAACAAAGTTGTCTATCTGCATAGAAACAAGGTCCACTGCTAATTTTTATCTGCACTTACTTTTCTTTTTCTTTTCCTTTTTCTTTTTCTTTTTCTTTCTTTCTTCTTTTTCTCTTTCTTTCTTCTTTTTATCTCTCTCTTTTTTTCTTTCTTTTTCTTTTCTTTCTTTTTCTTTCTTTTTTTTTCGATTTTTTTTAACCCCCACATGGGTAATGCTTTCAGAGCTAATCTCCTTCATGCAGTCAATCTCTCCTCGAGCTTCAGCTCGAGACGCTTCACTTCTAAAGCAAAAACAAAGTTATAAGTGGCATGAATGTCCACTATAACCCTTTTCATGTAATGGCTTCGGCCCTAGGTGTGGTTACAACCACCATTTTTTTTTTCCACATGGGTCCGCCCTGGCTTACCAAGTCACAACCATTATAAAATGACATTATGAGTGGTCACAACATCCATCATAACCCATCCCATGTAATGGCCTTGGCCCTAGGTGCGGTCACACTCATTACTACGTGGTTCTGCCCTAGCTTACTGAATCATAACCATTACACACCCGAATGCCCCGGTCTTAGACGTGTTCACGACCCACTACCTCTTAGGTCTGCCCCAATTACCGAGTCTAACTATTGCAGTCCAGGGTACCTCACGATCACTAGATAAGAATTCATCTCTTTGGCCCTCCTCTGAGGTCCCTCAGGGTTTTGTCACTCTGCAATTCCAATCCGAAGTTGGTGCATTCCTATGAACTCTCGCAGGCTCACACCTCCACAAGTCTAGCCAGAAGCTGGCACATTCTAGCGGCGTTCGCCTCCCCCGCTACTCAGACTTAAGATCTCCCTTTTAAGAACATCCGCAAGTGAGTGGGATTATCCATTCTACAAAGGTCATTTCTTGCGACCTTTTTTCCTTCGGATAGCTCTGTTAGAGCATCTAACATTCATAGCGCCACCATGTGACCTATTTCTTTTGTCTCCTGATTTTCTTTCAAGTATTTCTAACAGTTCATCCCTAACTGTCATAGCACTTAGTCTTGTCTCTTCGAAGCATTCAATGGCTTTATGTTACCATTATGTCATCAACGTGATATCGTTTCTACTCAATTTTCCTACACCATTAACGATAGTGGCTTCCTTGGGAAGCTCAATGCTTACTCATTGGGTCGCTTCCCCACCTTTGTTAGAACCTCGATCTCTGAGCTTCTGGTTTCCATTCTCTCTCTCTAGAGATGGACAACGACCTTTTTGGTTGGGAGTTAACTCATTAGTAATCCAACGACTACTCGTGCGACTAGGGGAATTTGTACCTCTTTGTTATTGTGATTCACTTCGTGCCCAAGGTTGAAGAACCTTCATTACACAAAACAATCGACCTTGCTCGATCACATCTTGGATATCCAACATCGAATCTGATAATTTCTTTACATATTCGCAAATTGTCTCTAGTTTGAACCAATCCACGTGATCGCTTTCGAGTAAGGTACGCCACGTTTTAGGGAAGGAACTTTAGCCTTCATTTCAAGTCCTCCACCACAACCTACCATTCTCGAACAAGTACATGGACGCCAAGGTGACATTGGCATCTTCGGAATCTACCCTTACATTACGAAAGTATTGTTCGATTTCCAACAAATATTTTTGAGCAAGTTACGCAACATTTTCGAAAAGGAGTTGGTTCCTTAACTCTCATTTTAAGTCCTCCAATACAACTTGGAATTCCCGCACAAATACATAGACGTCAAGGTCGCCTTAACGACTTTAAAACCTACTCTCACAATCCAAAAATATTGCTCAATATCATACCATGCCGTTTTCTAGCACTTCGACATCTCAGGTCCCTTCATAGCATTTCAGTTCCAATACATTCAACCAAATGTATTCTGAGATTGAAGCGGCTCTCAACTGAGTTGCAAGGATACGAGCAGTGAGAGTTGTCCTTGCGACCACTCCCTCAAATCGTTCCCGCAACACGCACACTACATTGCGAAATTTCACGCCTTTGCTACATTACGAAATTTCACGCACTTGCCGCCTCACGGCCCTTTATGCATTCGCTACCTCACGGTCCTTTGCGCACTCGCTGCCTCGCGGCACCCTTGCACACTCGCCACCTCACGGTACTCTTGCGCCCTCGCCGCCTAGCGGCACTTTGTGCTTTGCCGCGTCGCGGCACTTATGTGCCTTATCGCATATCAGCAATTTGCGAGCTTGCTTCCTCGCAGCACTTTACGTAGTGGCCACATCTCAACCCTCTATACATTCGCCGCATTCGTGGCATTTGACACGCTTGTCGCATCGAGACATCCGACACGCTCGCTGCATCGCAGCACTCAGCACACTGGCCTCATCGCAATATTCGACGCGCTGGCCGCACTCAACATGCTAGCCACAGCGTCCAACCGCTCGCTAGCCGTATTGCGGCACTGAGCACACTGCCTGCATTACGGTACTTTGCTCACTATCCTCATAGTAGCACTCAGCACGCTGGTTGTATTGTGGCATTCTGCACGCTGGTCGCATTGCGGCATTTTGCATGCTGCCCGCATAGCGACACTTCTGCATCTAGCCGTATCGTGGCACTCGGCGCGCACGGCGAGCTTGTCGCATCACGGCACTCGGCGCGCTCGCTGCACTCGTTGCATTGCGGTACTAGGTACACCCACCGCATCACAATAATCGGCGCGCTCGCCGCGTCATGATACTCCTCCGCACTCTCGGATAACATTACTTGCGTATTTGCAAATTGTTCTTCCAACTCATTGAGACGTCCTCATTAGACGACTTAAAGTTAAGGCCAACGGCTTTCCCTTTCTCGAATGCCCACCCGAGAACTCAAGGACTCTAGTAGCGTCCAAATTTGTCTCTCAAGTCTTCGGTGTCAAACAAACTCTTGTCTCTCAAGTCTTCGGTGTCAAACAAACTCTTTCTCTACTATGCTACCTCTGCGGCTCGTTGATGCTCTTCTAACTTGCCAATTTTATTTCAAAAGCCATCAATCAAGTTGTTCTTGAGGAGGTAATTTTTTGTAGATAATGTCACAACAACCTTGAGCTTTGATACCAAGTGTCACGGGCCGACTTTCTTCATAGTCGGGATTTACGCGTGTGCGGTACTTACTAGCACATTCCACGTAGCAAGTCAGCTTCAACGAGGTTTACGCGTAATGAACTCAAACGGATTAGTTGTCTATAAGAATATAACAATAGTAGAGAACAAGAGTAAACAAGAGGAAACAAGCCATTATCATAATTCAACATGATTTGGCGTTTTATTGATAAGTATGTGTAAGCGCACAAGCCATTATCATAATTCAACATGATTTGGCGTTTTATTGATAAGTATGTGTAAGCGCACAAGCCATCAAAGGCGTACGAGCAAAGATAACCATCAAAGACGTACGAACAAAGATAGCCAACAAGGGCGTACAAGCATAAATAGCCCACAAGGGCGTACAAGCATTCAAGCATGCAAGCCTACAAGCATACTAGTCAATTATGGTGTACGAGCATACAAGCTACCAATAACACACAAGCTAACAAGCCAACGAGGGCGTACGAGCCCCGAACGAGCAAGCATCTCGACATGACGAGATCATATACATGAGTTAACCAAATCCATGCACATAGCCCATTTCAATCTACTAAAGGCAGAGGAGTCCACAACAAAGCCCTTGGAGCACTGATAGACAAGACTCTTTAAAAGCACCTAGCTATCCCCCCTAAAGAGTATTTTGAGACATTACTCGATTGGTACCAGGAGAAATTGCCTATGTCTCATTGATCACACCTCTAAATAGTGCCACGGATGAACAGTAATCTGTTAGAACAAAACTTTTCTAATTACGACTTTGGACATGCAAATCAACCCTAGACAAGCACTTGTGATCGGCCTCTTACACATTCCACCTTATTGTACTAATTCAAAAAACTGTACTAAAATAAAGCTATACAATTGTTTGTTGTAAAATTACAAAATTAGAAGATACTGTACCATATAAAAACGTGAAATAATACCGTTCATGTTGTACAAAAGTGACCCATATTCTTGACGATTTCTTTCCTTTTCTTTTTTTCATGAAATAATTTATGAGAATTCATTAAAAAAAAAAGTAAATATCAATGCAGAATATAAAATATAATCAGAATATAAAATATAAATTTAGTATAATACTCACCAAACATATTATTGTATTAAATTTAATACAATACAATCCAATCTAATAATATAATATAATATAATATAATCCAATTCATTGATTTTAATACAATTCAATACATATCAAAAAGTCAATTTAACAAATACAACACGGACGTTTCTCGCAATAATGCTAGTTCTATAAGGTAAGGCTGGCTTCCATATACTAGATATTATATAATAGTGTAGTATTGAAAAGAAGTGAACTACTGATTAAATTAGTCTTCTTTTCCTTTTTCTTTCTCTTGAGTGCTTTTCAAGAAGCGCATGAACCAATAAGCAGAAGATTTAGGGTGGCGAGCAAGGCCATTCTTGTAATCAACATAAACCAAACCAAAACGTTTGGTATAACCTTGAGCCCATTCAAAATTGTCCAATAATGACCATGCAAAATAACCCCTCACATCTGCTCCATCCCTGAAAGTAATAATAATAAACAATCTCTTAATACACATACATCATCAATCATTAGACTCATCATCAGTCAGCTAGTAGGCGACATAACCAGTCATCAACATTTTGCATATTTGATGACGACTAGACATACATACAAAATACTATTTACAAAAATAAGCTATATATGATATAAACAGTATAAAGTGAAGCTACTCACTTGATTGCCTGAGCAACTGCAGAAAGGTATCCCTTAAAATACTTAACTCTCAGTTTGTCATCTAGCATCTCATGGAGCGGAGAATCCTCATTCTCTTCATCATCCATACCTTAAAAATGGAGGACAATGAACACTGAGACTTGGAGAAAATGAAAGTAAATGCAGCTGACACACATGCAATAAAAAACTTTTCCAACTAATAACAACATTGATATCCAGGGATGACAGCAGAAGGTCCTAAATTACCATTTCTTTAGCAGAACCAGAAATATTAATCATTTAACTGGTAGCTTCACCAGCCAATCAGATTAATTATTAACTATCTCCTTCATCAAATCCCAACCCCAACATTAATCGATTGAAACTATTTTTTGCTTGTTTTGCATAGACTGATAACCTAAGCATCACACAAACTCTTATTTTGATCATAACAAATTATGTCATTCAATCAACAAATTAAAAAGTATGTCGTTGAATCAATAGCTCAAATTAATAAATCGAATCACAAGTTTAGGGGTACATTGTTATATCTTTGGATACATGCTTGTATGTGTGCGATCGAAGTAATTGTGTAAAGCTCATTTTTTTTGTACAAACATATACTTTTGAAACTTGAAAAAGAGACCAAAATGCAAACTTTTGGAACATAAGATATGAATCTAATGGCAAAATTTTCAAAACTACAAGGAGTAATTTGCAAGGTTTTCAAAAATTTTAAAAACCGAACAAATAAAAAAACCGGTCGACCGTTTGCTTCAAACGGTCCACTGTTTTCTCAAACCGGCCCACCGGTTTCTTGGGTTCAAGTTAAGATTTTCGAAATTTAAAAAACCGGCTGACCAATTATTCAAACTAGTTGATAGTTTACACCCGAGTTTTAAATTTTGTGTCTCCTAACTACTAGTTTTTGACCTTAACTATAAATACAAGTCATTTCACACATTAATAGGTGATTTTAAACAATTCTCTTAAACCCTAAGTACTTACAAATATCATTCAAATTTTAAAATCAAATCTTGAGTTTATAATTTACTACAAACATATATTATACACCTAGTTCTTTCGTTTATAATATTCTCTTGTTGGAAAACCATTTGAAGATATAATCTTGTTTCTATACTTATTTTCTTTTGAAAAGAGTGAAAGAATGGGTCTTTCACTTGGGTATTATAAAGTTGAGTGATTACGAAATAAAATCACTTGTAAGGTTTGAAGGAATATCAAAAAAATCTCCTTAGATGTATATTGAGTCCTGGGTTTTCAAGGTTTGTTCGTAGTAAAATCTTCAAGTAAAGCTTGAAGAAGTGAATGTAAACAAAAGTTGTGCCGAACCACTATAAATCCTGGTGTTTTATCTCTCTACTCACTTTCGCTAAATTTTTGCACATTCCTAATAGTGTGGTTGTATTGGAAATTTAAATTTCTTGTATTAATTTTTTAGAAACCCAATTCACCCCCTCTTGGGTTGTATATCAATATTTCAGACTTGATAGCAAAACTGAAATTATAAACGTATTATCATTCACATACCATTCTCAGTAACAAAGATTGGGGGATTGCTGTATGTTTTAGCTATGTAATCAAGAACCTTCCGAATGCCCCAGGGAACGACATAAAGCCATTCTGATGCTGCCTGCAAGTATAAAATCTTTCAGCAGACCAGAAACCACCTATCAGATCTGTGTGAGCACAAGAAGTAAAAGATGTTTTTGAGAATGTGTGTCAGAAGGAGAGAGAGTTATTGTACCTTCTCACCAATTACCTCACCTCCTTCCCATTTGACTGATAAGAAGCAAGAACGTTAGTACGAATTTAAATTTGCAATAAAAACTTGATAATAAATTGTGGCAATAATACCAATTCTCTCCATCTCTTGTGCTTCATAGAAATAGCCTTCCTCAGAGCTATTTGTTGCATAAGCAATAAACCTTGAAGTATAGTGATTGAGGCCAACAAAGTCCAGACAGTTCCTAACCAATTCCTTATCTTCCTCTGTGAATTTGGGAAGCCGGTCTCCTAAGCTTTTGCGCATAACTTCAGGATAGTCTCCATAATATATTGGATGCAAGTACCTATGCCACAAATCAAATGAAAGGGTTCCCAAATAATAAAACAGTCATTTTCTATATTTATATAAACCATTCTACCTATCACTGAAAATTTTGAAAAAACTGCAGCTGGTTCCAATGGGTGAGACCTAGCACCAACAGCTGCGCACTACCTTAGTGATTTTAAAATATGGAAAAAGAATGCAAGCCCGAGGTCAAAACCAACTTATGCAACCCACAATCATTCATTATTTTCAGCAGGTACTTCCTCCACCAGCAGGGTTCAGCCAGGAGTTTTCCTTTCGAAGTTTACACCTTTAGTGGAGTACCACAACAGAGTTTCAACAATAATTACTAAAACATATAATCAGGTTGTATATCAGCTATCTAGAAGTTCCTGGATAATTTGCGCGAAAATATAGTGCAAAATACATGACATACATGCAGCACTACTAATCACACTCATAGAACAGAGTCTACAGTTTGTCATTGTTTAAGACCTTTAAGGCATTCCAGGCACATTAATGATTAGCAACAAATTGAAGAGGTTAGTGAGAGAAGTAAACTTCGCAGCATTGTGTTCTCTTTTGTTCAGCATCTCTCCTCTCCATGGACCTGTGAACTACATGTCCAGTGATTAATGTTACAATCCTAGACTAGAGATTAGGGATAAATGGAACCATCAGTTTTGAATACAACTGAAAATCAGGAGATGATTAAAATTTACAATCCTAAACTAGAGATTAGAGTTGTCATGCACATTAATGTAGTTGAATAGGTGCATGAACTTGCATGCAGGCAAGAGAGAGAGAGAGAGAAAGAGAGAGAGTAGCCAAAGACGAATGCATTTTCATATAACAGCATCAATAAATTTCCAAGATTCAAAAGTTTCTGTCTAAAAATGAATTAAAATTAGCCAGATCTTTCATCCAATTTATATTTCACATATTCTATACAAGAATAAGCAAAATAAATCCAATTAGAAAGTGAAAAAAGAAAATTTTCACAAGCTCAAACAAAGAATTACCATTGATATGAAAAAGAAGTGATGAAATGGCGACTTTAAAAGGTGGCAAACTATAAGCTTTTGCATGTGCACCAAATAATCCAAATAATAGCTACAAATAACATTGATTGAGTACGGGGATCTACCATCCAAGCTGAAAATCAAGGCGCCTAGCAGCTGCAGATTTATCTTCAGTTTTATCTGAATTAGCCTCTGCCCATTCACAATCTAGCACCAAGCCTACGTTTCCACCTTGCTTATCCTAGAACAGTAATTAACGTAACAACAGAATGTCATTAGTCTAATTTTCAAGATAGTAGAAAGTTATTACTTTTCCAGAAATTCTAACAAAAACTTCATTGATGTTTATTAAATAAAAACAGTAACATAAATACAATGAAAACATGTCAAAAAAAAATTATCAGAAGTATCAACAAAAGAAAACCAAATAAATTATCTAAAATATGACATAACTTGCATTCACGCATAGATAATCTACATCTGATGAACTTATGGATGTGTTAGAGCATAGCCAATGAAGAGACACAGTTACGATAGTTGGTTTGGCAGCCTTGTGGACCACCATGAACAATAGTGAAGATAAGATAACTTGGCAGATGCTAAATTAAGCAATCCTATCTCAAATAGGTACAGTTGTAACCTGCATGTAGATCGGTAATCATTAAGGATGGGCAATTTGTTTAATCAAGTGGAAAATGAAGGGCTAAGAGAGTTCTTTCAGGACACGTAGCATACTTTTGAGATTACTTACAGCCTTGAGATTACTTACAGCCTTGAGATTACTTATAGCCTTTACATATTTGAGGAAAACTAAGGGGAAACAAACCAATTCACTAAGTCCGGCTATTCAAAGTAGTAATATCACTTTATTATTTATTGTAAAAAGAGAAGAAACAAGACAAAAAAATTGTAGTCACAGCAATTATAACAAAAAAGGGTTGACCAATATGAAAAGTTGAAGGTCAAGCCAAGGGTTAGAGAAAGAATAACGAGATCCATTTATCTATCCTGACTTTTAAACTACTGCGCCCATCACATAGTGCATTCTTGTTCTAATTTTTTTCTTCCTTCAAAAAGAAACAAATTTTCTTTGCTAACAAAATAGGAGAAAAAATAAAGAACTCCACTTATGCATGTGGTAGCCTCAAAAGCAAGAAAACATAAACAACTATCAACCCTTGTCCACCTAATGAGTTCTTTAAGATGTAAAGCTCCAAATTTAGGCTAGAGAAACTAACAAATTAAGAGTTTCAGCTAAAACTGGAAGACATATTTCCCAAGAGAGCACAGATAGTTTTAAGAGACAACCAGATTCTTACGGGCAACTAAAACTTCCCAAGAGAACTAAATGGAATCGGATTCCTTGCCTTCAACAATGAGATTAGATATGGCATAATATCACAACTTCTTTAACCAAAAACGAAGTCTACGATGAAGAAATCCGTTTTTACCATTGACAATATACATACTTTGTCAATATCTTGAAACTGTCAAGGTAGCCAAGAGAATATTAAAGGTACAGAATTTGACATCTTTGTTGAAAGCATTGGAATAAAGGTACCACTAGCAGTGAGGGATGAAATTGCACAAACACAAGCAATTGGATCCACATAATGAAGCTTCCAACTTTATCTACCACCAATTGGATCCCATACCTCAAAAGATATCAAAAACTCATATCTTCCTCCTATACATGAAGCACACAAATGGAGGCTAACAGAGAAATCTTCAAATAACTTGCTCCTACCTTCCCCAAAACCACAGAGAGTTTTATCCTGAGAATAGAGATACCTATGCTAAGGTGCCTAAATCCAGAAACTACATTTATGATTAGCTAACAGAGATGAGTACAGAGAGTCATCCAAAAGAATGTATAGGCATCATAAGATGGTGACAACAGTAAACTTCAACTGCACGACTATTGAGAAGAGGCATCATAATGGTAAGAACCCATGCCTCTACTCTACCTATCCTATTTGAAAATTGGACCTTCTTTTGATGCAAGTTAGCCAGAAATCCAAGTTCACCGTGCCAAAAGGTCTCTCTCAACATCCAATTCAATCTCCCTAGGAGGCAACATCCATATTTAAATACCAGATAGTAAGAAAACACACTAACACAAAAATATTTCATTGTTATTTCTTGTTTTATTTTTATTTTTTATTATTATTATTATTATTTTTATTATTTTTATTATTTTTATTATTTTTATTATTTTTATTATTTTTATTATTTTTATTATTTTTATTTTACGTTTTCTTACAGGATGATATGGTTAAGAGCTTAACTCCCTAACCTAGAAGCTTAAGTTCTAGTGATTTTTTGTTATTCAATATGATATCAACGCCTTCTGTTCAACTGGTCTTCTGTTCAAGTTTGTCCATTATACTATTTGAATTTTAAGATTTTGTGTTTATCTATGTTGGTATGTTTGTGCTTGAGATTATGCTCTGAGCCTTGTACATAAAGGGGCGAGAAAGATCTCAAATACTATTATTCAACTCATTAGGTTAAATGGTTACTAAACATATATAAAAAGCAATTAATGAGAGAAATAATATGAAGCAAAACTAGCAGCAGAAGTACATTGCAAAATTTGATACCCTTGACAAAGGAAAGTGGAAAGATGAGAATCATTGTTACATACAGTAAAGGGCATATCAATTAGCTATATTTTTGCAAATTCATTATACTATATTAAAGAGGCAATAAAAAAACTGGAAACGAAAACCTAGCAATTGAAAGATTCAGTAACCTTACATCGTATAAAATGCTCTAGTTGGTTTAATGTTTTAACGATGTATTAAATCGGTGGATTGTGATATTCAACAGAATCATGGACAAAATGCAATACAACTAAAAACCAATTGATGAAAACACAATTTTCATATACCTTGTACTTGCTCTGGTATATCGAAAAAGCTGCAGCATGGGCCAAGATCTGGTGGTGAGCAACCAAATATGGCTCTGTTGATGAATGTTGAGATCGTCCAGGGGCAAATATCCCAGTATCATACCCATTAACTGCAGTTTGCAGGGGCTCATTAATTGTAATCCAGTTCTTTACTCTATCACCGAAACTTGCAAAGCAAGTATCTGCATAAATTTCAAAATATTTTCTGGAGGTTTCCAGACATAGAAGCCACAAGGATAATTAATATACAGTAAAGGGGTTTTCAAGACAGTGTTTAAGATCTATAAATCTTATATGTGACTGAACAGATTGAAATAAATTAGCGAGGAAATTTTCCTTGATAAATAATTGAGATATGCAGGTGTGGATCACACAAAACTATAAATTACAGTGTGTGACTCTCAGTCCTCTACCCCAAAGGCCGTGAGAGAATTTGACAAATCTCATGATCTTTCTACAATAATTTTCAGCTAACCATAATAATATAAAGAATGGACAAACAATTCATTTTTATTATAAGATGAGCAACTGAAATAAAGAATGACCATATTGTTTAATATTAAAATGTTTGCAATTGCAGAAATTATTGATGGCATAATACTTACATTATTTCCTTATTTGTCCACCCGCCCATTGATTCATGAAGATGCAAAGGAAGATCCCAATGGTACAAAGTTACATAAGGCTGAATACCTGCAAAAACAAAGTTGTTTAACATGTATAACTGCAGCAACCGGAAGGAAATCAAATTGCTTCATACCCTTTTCCAGAAGAGCATCAATGATCTTGTTGTAGAAACTGATCCCTTCCTCGTTTTCTTTGGTTCCCAAACCATCTACAACCACAGAGAAAACAAGAAAAATCCCTTTATAATATTAATATTAAGGTACTTCCAACTACTAGCCATGTACAAGACAAAATTTTGAAATTATACTATCAGCAGAAGGACATACCAGGGAAGATACGAGACCATGATATGGAAAACCTATAAGCATCAAATCCCAACTTTACTATGAGGTCAATATCTTCCTGCATATCACTAATTCAGTTTAGAAACTAATGTCTAACAGTTAAAAACAGATGATAGCAAATGTGCATCAGATCTTATTAAAATTTATATCCCCTATAAACTGATAGTCACAGAAAATTTATCAAATTATATAATTCCACTTATAATTTTGATTAGATCAATTCCTTCCTATACATCACTAACTGTACTTCAAACCTAAAATCTTATGGTTGAAAACAATAACAAAGATGAACATCTGATATGCGTTAATAACTGTCCAGGCTTAAATTTTTTCAGCTTCAACAGATATGTATGTTTCCACAATAAGTTGGGATCACAGACCACTTTTCAATAGTTTCAGTGCATAAATGGTCTGGCTTTTCAACAAACGAACCGCATAACAGGCTATCATGCAGATACTTAATTATCAAGTGAAATATAAGAATGAATTATTCTTGAAAAGAATATAGATCATTGATAGAAGAAAACAACTATTTTTTCCCACAGGCCCCTTACCTATCAAAAAGACCCTATTGACAAAAGCATTAAACACATTTAGAAATTTTTAGGAATAAACATCAGCACTGACCTTGTATCGATGATAATGATCCACTGCCACGTCACCATTGCTTCTGTCAATAATTTTTCCTGACAAAAGAAAATGAAAAAGTAAACTAAGTTTGATAATCGAGATCAAACTCATATTTGACCAAATTGATTGGAGCGAAATGGTTAATTATGCCAAAAGCTTGCATAACCAAAAACTTGTATAATATTTAAAAAAGTAAAGTGGGATAAAAGAAAGGAAAACAATTGCAAACCTTCAATCTGTGAAAAAGCATCCCATATACTAGCACCCCTATTACCGTCATTGCAGGCTCCTTCAATCTGTAAACAAGCAACAAGAAGCAAAATTTAGAACTAGTGACTTTTCCATTACTTATAGAACCTTTGATTTGATTGCTAACTGAATCGTATTGTCCTCAACAAGACAATGCAAGGTAGAGTTAGTATTATTCATATCAGATTTCACGGGGTCGACTGACCCTCTCACACACTGACTGACCCTAATTCCAAATTGAACCTCCTTAAACAGTTGTAACAAGAGCAGATATATAACTAATGTACTGGTGAACTGTCTGTCCATTATCTCACACACAAATCTTCTTGGTTTCTTTTTCTTTGGTTATAAAATTCGCGAATAGTAATATTAAGGTTAACATTATACATGTCCCCACCAAATCCACTGCTTGAGAGAGATGGAGATCAAAGTGAATGCTAAACAATAATTAGCACAACAGTGTTGCTGGTTTTGGCCGATGCCCTTTACACAGGTACAAGTAAGTTTAAAAATGGAAATCAAACGACAACATTTATATATTCATGTGAGATGGCACAAATTTTCAGAAGAAAAAATGGAAAAGAAAGAAACCTGATAGGCAGAAGTGGCGACTCCAAATACAAAGCTGGAAGGGAAATTAGTTCGTGATACATCACATTCATTTTCTTCGTTTTCCTTCAACACCTCCTCCTTCTTCGCCATTCTTTTATTTGATCAAAAAGAAAGAATACTCTCTCAAGAACAGTCAAGTTACTTGAAAGAAACAAAGAAAGATAGAAACAGAGATCGTCAATGGGAATCTCATGAGATAGTGATAACGTGTTACGTTTATTCAATTTTTTGGGACAAGCAAGACTACCAGGCCGCGAGCGTCATCTGCACCCAATATGCCTACAACAGGTGTACGTTGCAGGCAAATCCTTTTGATTGATGGGGGGATTGTCGGCCATTCGTTACCTTACATCTAAATTTTTTAATTTTTTATATTAAATATTTTATAATATAATTTAAATTTTACATAAAATTTTTTATATTATATTTTAAATTTTATATTAATTATTTGAAAATTTTAAATTTCATTAAAAATATATATATATATATATATAAAACCATTTTCTTAATTCATATATTTCACACGTGACTATTAGGAAAAAAAAGGTAGAATACAGTAAAATATTTAATTTAATCTTATTAATTTTAAAAATATCAATTTATAAAGTGGTTGCTAACTAATTTCGTATGTTCGGACTTTGAATGAAAAATGCTATTTTTATCTTATAATTACTATCAGTAATTGAAAAGAAATGACCAAAAATTATTGTTAGACTCCAAAATTTAACAAAAATAATTTATAGTATAATTATTTTTAATATATTTATAAACTAAAATTTAATAAAATAAATAATTTATATAAATTAAATAAAACTTAACTGTATATATATATATATCTCAAAAATTAAAAATAATTGTTTTTATCCTAATAAAGTATACTAATAAATCATATATTAATTGTATAACTTGTTAATTAATATAGTAATAATAATTATTATAATAATTTATTCATATTTTAAATAATATATTATTAAAATAATAAAATTAATTAAATAATATAATATATTCACCGTCAGTAGCACAAACCACTGCTATTGCCATCGGCGACGACGTTAAATCGGAATTGTGTTGGCACAACCAAATTTAAATTTTGCGATCTACGAGATGGTAAGCTTATTTTGAGAATGAAGCACTCAAAGAAATCCAAAACAAACAAAGACAGCTACCATTGTGCGCCACCTTCTAAACGACAACGAATAACGGTACATTGCCATCACCATAAGATAGATTGGTGCCAGCTGATTTTATCGATGGTGGCGGTGTGGCTGCCACTCGCAACCGTTCAGATGGCACCGCACGGTGAGTGCCACGTTTGACCTCCATTTTAAACATCTTTCAATGCTCCATTCTCGAAAATAAGTTCACCAACTCGTAGATCACGAAATTTGAAGTCCAATAGTTTTGATGAAATTTCGTCCGATGTCGTCATTGATTATTGTTAGCGATGGCTGCGATTATCACTTTTTTTTTTCTTTTTTTTTTAATCTAATATTAAATAAAATTTTAATAAATTAAACGAATTAGAAGTTGACCGATGTCAGTTATGTTATTTTATATAAGAAGTTGAACACGTCGTTGTCCCATTTATAAACCCACATAAATATACCATATTGTCCTTACCCAGCTCTTCAACAGATGTTAGTAAACGAATTGGGATGTAAATGAGTATTTTTAAATTAGTTGGACTAAATTGTATATTTCGCTATACTTTTAAGGGCCCAACTTTCCTTTTTTCGGTGAATATTCTAAATGGCATTGAATTTACAATAAAGTTCTTTTATTTTATTTATAAAACATAAATCTTACTACTAATATTACAATATGGTTCTTTTATTTCATGTAACATTATTTATATTTTACAAGATGATTATTTATATTTTACAAGATGATATTGTAATATCGCTTTTTTATTAAATGACAATTGTACAACGTCATTTTTACTAGATGATTATATACGTGACGGTTTTAAATATACAATTCTTTTCAATAAACAACTCTTACAATACACGACCTTAAGTATTTAAACATTTAAAAAAAAAATTTTAGATTTGATATATAGAATATGATTTCAAATATGAGGATGATTTTGTATCAAAATTTATGATTTTTTTTATTTATTTTGTAAATAGTCCTATATTTGGGGTCAATTTTAATTTTTTTCTAATTTGAAAAGCTCTTCTTTTTTTTTTTATGTCCAAAAATAGTTTTTTTTTTTTTTTTTTTTTGGATGAAATTGTCCCTGCACCTTTCCTCTTAGTTTTGTTTGTTTGTTTTAGCACAAAAGAAAAAGAAAAAATACGTTATACCACACAATCTTACTTCAAACACACTCTTTAACTGATCTTACAAGTAACATTAACATAGATTTGTCGAAATTGTGAATGGAACATGAGTTTGAAAACGAAACACATATGTGGACAAATATTATAATCACTCAATAAATTTAATTTGTCGAATACTTTTAGTGTTTATTTGAAGTATCTCAGCAAAAAATAATTAAAATTTTCAAGATACCATGATTTTGTACTAAAATTGCTCATCAAAATCATTTTTTCAAGTAATTTTAGTATTAAATCAAATTAAATTACTATTTGTCCAAGAGACTTCAAATCATATTAAATTACTATTTGTCTAGAGATACTTTTAGTTCATATTAAATTAGTAATTGTCAAGACATTTATGAATGAAAACTTTAATATGAATTGAAGTCTCTTAACAATTAATAATTCAATATGAACCAAGGTCTCAATCGATAAATAGTAAATCAATTTAATATGAATACTAGCTCTCTTGATATATAATAATTCAATTTAATATAATTACAAGCATCTGGATAACTAGTAATTTAATTCATCAAGACAATTTGATTTAACACCATAATTATTTGACAAAACAAATATATCAAATAATTTTAATACAAAATCATGGTTCAATAAATTTAATTATTTTTGTCAAGATATTTAAATTAATACTAAAATCACTCGACATATTAAATTTGTCAATAGATTCCAAGTCTCATCTTCAAACTCACGTTTCTATTCACAAATTCGATGGATCTATGTTACTTGAAAAATCATAGGGATTCTGTGCACTAGTGATAATTTTCTTCATTCACTTAGATATAGTTCCTCCTAAAATTATAGCAAAATCTATAAGAGTAAAGCCGGTGGTCCAATAAAAACCTTCGGATACTTAAATTAAGAGTTTTAATTTTTGAATTTAAAGAGAGTACTTAAGTAAGGGGTTTTACTTTTTGGAGTTAAAAAAAGAAAAAAGACAATGCAAGCATCAACTTATGCAAAGTTAGGTCAATGTACAAGTATGTATCTGGCTGTCTTTACCTACCTTTTTATATCTACTTCTTACTAAGTCTCCTAAACTTATTGAGATTCTTATAGAATCTAGAAATCATAATCTCATACATATTTAGATTCCGAAAATTATAAAAACTTAACTTTATAAGTATTGGTATTTCGAAAATTACGGGATCTTGAACCCTTTTAGCAGAATACATCTACCAGGTCATAGATACTTATTATGGAATAAACCTTACTTGCAGAGCATATCTACCAGGTTATGGATTCTTATTATAAAAAATTCAAAAAGAAACTAAATTCTTCGTCGATATGTAATTATTGAGAGGTCTCGGAAGCCTTTGTGTTAGACTTTTTTATTTACTTAAAATGGTCTCGGAAGCCTTTGTCTGAAACCTTTTATTTACTTGAAATGGTCTCGAAAATCTTTTGTTTGAGATCTTTTTATTTACTTGAAATAGTCTCAGATTCAATCGTATGCCTGAGACTTTCACCATATTGTAACCAAGACCCTGATAGTCCAAGGAAATCTCGGAATTCATGTTTAGGCCCGAGACCCTTATTGACCTTAGGAGGTCTTGGCTCTTACTGTACTCGAGGTCTTTGCCATTATACAGTCAGGACCCCCTGAGCTCAAGCTCAGCGTAAATTCTCTCCATCATTTGCTAAACTTTAACTTGAGTTTTGTATTACCCTTTCGCCGGCCTAAAGCCCATTGAGTTTTATTCATGTCACATGCCATTTCTAAACACATATCAAGAAAGATTCAAAGTTTGCTTTGATTTATATACATAGTTAACTTTTATATTTGTTAAACTAGATTATCTTAAATTTTTATATTATTTATTTAAATAAATTTAGTTAAAGTGTTGTTAATTAATTAAAGTTTGTAAATAATAATAAGAGTAACACAATAAATAAAAATAATTAATTTTAGCTATAATTTTAAAGTTCAAATCATGTAATCCAAGCCAAATCAAACCGATTTTAATTGGCTTGGTTTGATTGCTCAATAATTTGGGTTGCGTTGAAATATTACTAACCTGAATATTTTTGGATTGGATTGGGTTAGTGCTAATGAACCAAAATCGCTCCCATCTAAGGTATGTTATATATTTTCATTTGTCTTTTAGTTTTTTAGTTTTTTAGTTTTTCTTTTTCTCTTTGAGTATGAACGAACAAATAAAGTAATAAGAAGGGATTTTTATCCAAAAAGAATATTTTTGAACATTAAAAAATAAGACTTTTTAAACTTGGATAAAATTAAAATTGCCCACTAAACTTAGGGCTATTTATTAAAAAAAATTAAAATTTTGTTTTGGGTAATAGTGATAATGAAGAAAAAAAAGGAAAAATATTTATTTTTTTTATTTTTTTTATTTTTATACATATATTTACAACACTTCTCCCCTCAATTTGTATATTTATGTAAATACTTAAAAAGGGTATATACGTATAATTTATGGGTTTAAAAAAAGTATTTAAATAGAAAATGCAACAATAGTTACAAGCAATAAATGAAAAGGAAAAAAGACATATACAACTCTAAGATTTGACCAAAAGAAAACTTTAATCCAATTAGTTTAAAAAATACTCAATTAGACCTTGTTCATTAATAATATTATAATAATAATATTTATAAAAAAAATTGTGAAATGAACGTTAAATATAATTTTATAGTACGAATATTTTAACGCTAATTATATTTATAAATTTACATTAATTAACAAAAAAAATACTATTTAAATAAAATAATTATTTTATTTAAGTAATAAAGCGACAATGAGTTATAGTGCACTGTCATCTTCATCAGTAGATCGACAACCTCTAATTGAAGTACGAGTGACGGTGTACCATAACTTATCTTTTGACAATAATGTTAGAGTAAGCGGTATTGTATCTCTATTTTCAATGAGGTTACCATTGTTGCATAGATCGATTAATATTGAAACTAATAGTATTAGAGGTGTAATTTGTAGGGTCACTTTTGAAATGACCAATAACTATGGTGAAGGCATAATTCATTTTTAGGGAATTAAAATTTAAATATTAAAATATATAAAAGTTAAAATATAATAAAATCTATTTTAAAGAATTTAAATGATAAATATATATATATATATATATATATATACACGTGATTTATATAATTTTTTTTAAGGCTTTAGAGAGGTTTAACGTAGCTCCACATTTCTAATGACCAAACAGTGATGTCTGCGACTAATTTTTTTTTAATTATTTATTCAATTAATAACATTATCACTGTAAATCATCAATTGTTATGGAAAGAAAACCTCAAGTTCAGTAAGAAGAGAGCAGACCCAATGGATCTCAATTGTAGTGGTTACCATAATGTAAAATTTATATCGCTTGAGAATGAGTCTGGTGATGTGCTTATAGTGTTATATCCCCTTAAATTAGTATAAGGTCTTTTGAGCCTATGGCTTGAAATCTTGAGTGCTATGAATAAAATCGTGAAGAGCCAAAACCGGGTTTATTATGCCACCCTAAGCTGTGCCAAAGCGGACAATATCATATTAGTTAGGTCGGGTCATCACACATAGAGCGATATTCAGCTTCAATAGACGAGCGAGCCATTATGCACTGCTTCTTAGAGCTTTAAGAAATAAGATTACGGCCAATGTAAATAAGATAGGCATTAGTGGAGGTGAAACCATCTTTGTCACTCACCTAATCTACATTAAAGAACCTATGAAGGGATGATGTTGATTGATGAGAGAGAATAACTCCATGATCCAGGGTCCTACAAAGATAACGTAATAGTTACTTGATAGCAGTCCAGTTGTCACTAGTAGGTTGATGCATAAATTGAGAAAACTTATTCACCATATAAGCAATGTTAGAGTGTATAAGTGATAGATATTGAAGGCTGTCTACAATGGTACAATACTCAGTGGGGTCAAAGAGCATCAAGCCCTAGTGAAAGGTAAGTACAAGAGTAGTGGCATGGAGTGTTATAACATGTTTTGCATGTATAATGAATGTTCGAACAAGAAGATCATTTATATACTGACATTGTGTCAAAAATAGGCTTTTAGAATAGGAAAACCACTTTAACTCCAAGAAAGTATGCTAATGGTCTCAGGGAGAATCGATGAGCAAGCAGTTGGATGAACTTTTACACAACCTCATCATTGGCACCTGTAATAATAATATTATCAACACAAACCAAAAGATAAATCATAGTACCACAATTGTTGAAGACAAATAAAGAGGTTTTTACATGAGAGTTCATGAAGCCGAAAGTGACAAATAACAGACGTAACTCATGATACTAGGCTCGGAGAATCTGTTTAAGACCATAAATGACATTGTGAAGTATGTTGACATGATAAAGATTATCATGATCAATGTAGCCTTGTGGTTGAGTTATGTACATATTCTCATATAGAGTGTCACGTCCCTGCCAGTGGGGTCTACACGTGACAACCGCCACAGACCCTCGAAACATATTCTTAACTCCTGAATATATCCCTCAGGCCTATAAGGCTACTTGGGTACCTGTTCCCTATATAATTATTCTTTTAATCTTGTCTCTCCGAGATATTTTCAAACCATCTCATAAAATAAAAATATACTCAATATAAAATACATACAAGTTATATATCTAATTTCATTGGTTTACATCCATAAATAAATATGTACAAAAGTTTCTCAAACAAATCCAGTGGATTATCTTACACAACTAATGAGTCGAAAACAAAACCAATACCTGAGGGTTTTACACTCTTAACTGATCACCACCACCTGATAATTTTCTTTACTTCGCTTGATTTCCTGAAACTATATGGTAAGGGGGTGAGTATATGGGGATCTACTCTGTGAGTGGACAAAATATATAGTTTATACATAAAATAATGTATTACTAAAAATAGCTTATTAAAAGGAAAATCTTTGCCTATTATTTAAATATCATTAGGCTGGCTCTCTTTATTGGTGATCACCCTGGCCGTGGGTAATCCCGATACCGTCATTGAGTTTTATGTGCTAAAAATAATGTTCATATAATAAAAATAATTATTTTATTTCAATAAAGAATGCATGTTAGTTATTTAAAAACTGGCTCACCACTAACGTTGGCTTGAGTAATTATGTAGTAATACTCATGATTATCCTCGTCAATCCCACAGGTGGACAACTTCATAATATCTACTAATATACTTGCCCTACTTGTGGTGCACTCACCTAGGCGGCCTCTCATAAGTCCATCCCTAAGCTACTTCCCTGTAGTTACAATCACATACTAATTTGGCTCTCTAGCCATATCATCAATACAAAGCCACAATTAAATTCATTTACATAAATAATTATAATCATTTTATTTTCAATATCATTACAAGCCATGTATTTTCAATATCAAACCTGGCCTCCTGGCCAATCACATATTCATTCAAACCATAGGCTATTTATATTTTATTCAAATTAACGATAAATAAACTATTTCTTAATTCATAAAACAATAAGTTCCATAAAGTATTTTAAAAGCAGAAAAACAAGTAAAAATAGTTCCACTACTAAATAAGGAAAGTATCTACTCCCAATACTGCTCATCGCGTTTAATATGTCTCTATTTCGAGTACTCGTAGCCTATATTACATATATATAACATGATAAATTTTGAGATTCTAATTAATCAATATTTATGCATTAAATACGATGTTTATAATCTTCTTGTCTA
This sequence comes from Cedrela odorata, assembly GCA_035584115.1. Taxonomy (NCBI): domain Eukaryota; kingdom Viridiplantae; phylum Streptophyta; class Magnoliopsida; order Sapindales; family Meliaceae; genus Cedrela; species Cedrela odorata. The sequence goes on from JAXCLQ010000004.1 coordinate 2,143,070, forward strand.
AAGTTCCTTTGTTTATCACATTTAACTTTACAAAACTTTCTAATGTGGGTTATTTAGCTGATTGCCAACAATGAAATCCCATGTCTGTAGTTATTCAAATTTTCGCATTTTCATCTAAAATGATTATGCGCATTCCAACTATTATTTTATGCTTATTTAGCATTATATACTTTCTAATATCACTAATTAACACAATCTATGTTTCCTATGTGATATTAAACTGAAATCCTCAGGTGAATAGTAAAATCTATTTTTCAAATATGCTTAAATCCATTAAATTGAACTTAGAATGAGTTTATAGACTTACCTTTAATCTGTAGATATCCTTAGAAACCTCACAGTGTCATTTAAACGCGAAACTCCCAATTTGATTTAAAACCCTAGCTCATTTCTGTACTCATCCTTACTGTTTCAAGCCGAAATCTGTATCACATTGTTGAGGAGAAGATGAGGAATCACATAGGAGGCAAAATTTGTCCAAAACTTAGGTGATTGGTTTTAATTTATGAGGAAATCTGAAAGAAAGAGTAAGAGAGAAGCATTTGTAAAGAGTGAGGTAAATTGATAAATGAGAACTCTTGGAATCGTTCTTTCCTTATGGGTATTTATAAAAGTATGTGAAATGACTCATTTGCCTGTGAATCTTGCCCAAATTTGTTTAAAGTATCGATACTTTTAGGTCGGGTATCGATACTTTTAACTTGGGTATCGATACCTTTGGTCTTGGTATCAATCCATTCCTAAAAAAAAATTATAATTCTAGAAGTTCCTTCAATTCCGAGTATCGATACATTAGCCTTCATGTATTGATCTTTTTTGTTTTAATGTATCGATACCTTTGTTGAAGGTATCAATTTGGTTCAACATATAATTAATTTACAACTCTCTGTCTCGGCATGTATCGATACCTTTGATGAAGGTATCGATTTGGTTCACATTGTAAATATTTTCAAACTCTCTGTTTTAAAATGTATCGATGCTTTCTCCATAAGTATTGATCTGGTCGACTTGTAATTTCTTCTCAAGACTCTGAATTGTTAAGTATCAATACCGTTCTTCATAGATATCGATCCGTTCATCAAGTATCAACTTGTTTTCCTAATGTATCGATACATTGTCCACATGTATCGATACTCTAAACTCTATGTATCGATATTTCATACCCATAACATATTTTAACATTATCTTTTCATTTTTAAATACCATTTTCGTTTACTTTTCGAGGGCTCCACCCCCAATCCCTCGCAAAGACACTATCCCTTAACCCCACTGACTAACCGGCTAGCGAGATCACCGAATTCGTCAGCGTAGGGCAACATACAAAAACCCAACTTATGAAGAATTTTAAATTATATTTTCAATTTCATTGTATTCTCATTATTAAACTTAAATTTAAATTCACTTAAGTCTTGTTAATGTGTCAATTATTCTTGTATAATGCACGTGAGACAATGATTGTTGTTTAATGATCATCTTACCTCTATGTCCGAAGAATGGGGTTTATATTTAAACCCGAAACACTTAAATTGATTCGAAACACTAACTCATTCCCACACTCTTCCTTACTATTTCAAGCCAAAATCAGTACCACATTATAAAAGAGAAGATGAGGAGTCACATGGCAGGTAAATCTAACCAAAATTTAGATGATTGGCTTTGATTTGTGAGGAAATCCGAGAGAAAGAATAAGAGAGAAGTATTCTTTTTAGAAAGAGAGATAAATTAATGAATAAGAACTTCTGGAATCGTTTCCCCCCTTGTGGGTATTTATAAAACTGTGTGAAATAACTCATTTTCTTGTGAATCTTGCCCAAATTTGTGAAAAGTATTGATACCTTTTGGTTAGGTATCGATACATTTTGGTTAGGTATCAATACCTTTGGTCTAGGTATCGATCCGTTCATAAAAAAATACGATTCTGAAAGTTCCTTTAATCCCAAGTATCGATACATTAGTCTTCATATATCAATCATTTTTTTCAATGTATCGATATATTTGTTGAAGGTATTGATTTGGCTCAACATGTAAATAATTTCTAACTCTCTGTCCCAGCATGTATCAATACCTTTGATGAAGGCATCGATTTGATCCATCTTGTAATTATTTTTGAACTTTTTGTTTTGTCTTATATTGATACCTTCTCCATAAGTATCGATCTGGTCGACTCGTAATTTATTTTCAAGTCTTGGACTTGCAAGGTATCGATACCTTTTATGAATATATTGATCCCTTAATCTAGTATCGACCTGAACTTTTCAACATACCAACACTTTATACATGTATCGATCTATAACCTTAATGTATCGATACATTTAAACAACGTATCAATACTTTCATTCCAAATATCGATCTCTTCATGCTTAGAATAAATTTTTGACATTTCGGGGGCTTTGCCCCAATCCCTCACAAAGGCACTGCTCCTTAATCCCGCTCGCTAATCGGCTAGCGAGATCTCTAAATGCTTTAGCGTAGGGCAATATGCGAAAATCCAACTTATGAAAAGTTTTAAATTATATTTTAAATTTCATTGTATTCTCTTTATTAAACTTGAATCTAAATTCACCTACGTCTCATTAATGTACCAATTAATCTTATACAATACACGTGGGATAATGAATATTATAAAATAACCATCTTACCCCTATGTCAAAAAAATATGGTTTACATAAAGTACCATGAAGAAAGGCATTGTTGACATTAAGTTGCTAAAGAGACCAACCATAACTAATAACAAGACCAAAAATGAGTCAAACAGTTGTAGGCTTGACAACTGAACTGAAAATGTCATGATAATCAACTTCATGACACTTTTAAAAATCATTTTGCTATAAGACAAGCCTTGTACCTATCAACAAATCCATTAGATAAATAATTAATACAAAAAAGTCACTTACAACCAGTTAGATTCTATGTTGGGTCTGAAGAAAAGTAATTCTCATGTCACATTTCAAACAAGAGCATCATACTCATCAGACATTGTCTGATGCCACTTAAGATCCTTGATGGCTTGAGTCATGGATGTTAGTTCAAAGTCATTTGAGGTAGTAAGCTGAGCTGTTAGGTTCAAATTAGTAATTGGCTTATGTATATTGTTTTTTGGATCTTATTCCAATAATGCGTGGAGGACAGGTTAAGGTCAGTGTGGAAGTAAGAGACTGAGCGACATGGCACTAATACTCTGGGTTGGGTTAAGGCCTACAAAGGATATAGGTGTCGATGCAATGGATGATGTAGTGATAACTGTAAGAAAAGACACAACGGGATACCAATGAGAGAGTGTTTCAAAGAAATGATGATCCAGGTGAGATTGAAGTAAATTAAACAAAAAAATAAACTCTACAAATTTAGCATGACACGATGTGTAAATACAAGAGGAGATGGGTTCAAGACGTAGGTAAGTGTTTTAAGTGGAAGAGTAACTTAGAAAGACACAAGAAAAAAAAGAGAAACAAGTTTGTGAGACTAGTATGGCTAAAGTCATGGAAACAAAGACATCTAAAACTACAAAACTTAAAGTAGTTTAGAGAAAGGCCAAAAAGTTTAGCATACGGAGAGAAAAGATGAAGTGTGGGAATGGGTAGACGATTGATGAGATATATGGTTGTGGTAAATACATAAGACTAATAAGATAAAGGCATAAATGCATGAGAGAAAAGAGATAGACATGTTTCAACAATATAACAATGGCAACATTCAGAGTATCCATTATGTTTTGGTGTGTAAGGAGGAAAAATGAGATGAGAGATACCATTTGTAGCTAGAAAAGAATACAGGGATTGATATCCTGCTAATTATCATAATAAATTGTGATAATTCTAGTTTGCTTCTTGACAGTGCGAAGCTTTACTATTAAAAAGCTAACTAGAATTATCAGACTTGTTAGTTGGCCAATGTTTGCCAAAATGTTGGAAGGTGAGGTTGCCATTATGGAGTTTGACTCGTGGTTGGAGTTGGTTGTAAGGTCGGATGTATCTAATAAAACACAGGGCACTATGTAATGATATGAACTTGAACATTACACCACTAACAGCAAACCATATAGGGTCATGGCAAGGAACAACTACCAGGGTCTGTGGTGTTGATGAAGCCTGAAATAGTAACATTAGTAAATGGTTGGCGCTGACTTCAATTGCCAAGGTTTCTCAAATTAAAGTGAGAATTAGTCGGATTTTCAAAAGCTAGAAGTGGTGAGGAATCGGAGTGGTAAAGACACAACTAGAGTTCCTTATTAATTAACTTCTCATACAGTTTGTTAAATGAGATTGACATGTCTCAACCATTAATAACATTAATGATAGGCTTGTAATCATCACCAAGGCTATCTAGAATTTTCTCATTGAGGTCCTGATGATCCATAGGTTTGCCTAGAGTCACAAGTTCATCAACATGTGCTTTAATAAACTATATAAAAAAATTTTTTAAAAAAAAACTATATACCTTTTGTGACTAGCTTTATTTATTTCTTGATTTGCTTGATGTGCCCACAAGAAGGCCTAGTGTAGGTATTAGCGAGATAATGATAGGCATCACAAGAGGTTTGTGATTGAGAGATAAAAGGAACGAGAGATAGGGTGAGAGAGCCACCAAAAGTGCCAAAGTTCAATTTGTCTTGATGTAGCCATATTTGCTATTCTAGATTAGGAGTGGTGACATTGTTTGTAAAGATTGTGGCAGAAGGAGCTGGGTGAGAGCCATCAATGAACTTGTAAAGGTCTTAGCTAATTAGAATTGCTTTCATCTGAAGTTTCTGTGAGAGATAATTGGTGAAGGTAAGTTTGACAGAATCAATAAGGGGTTTAGTGGGTTCTTGGATATTAGGGATTGTGAGTTGAGTATTTTGGTTGGCCATGGTTAATGTTGGTATTATGGTAAAGGCATGGAGAAGAAGAAAGAGAGAGGATATTAGGGTTTTATAGTTTCAAGAATAAATGCTATGGTACCATAAAGAGATAGTGAAAATATAAGAATTATGGCATGATTTTACAATAGATACAACAAAGTATATATATAGTACAATTCTAACACTATTTTAAAGTAGTAAAATCTTAATAATACGAAAGTAAATAACAATTAGAATACTAATAATTAGGGAAATTATAATTTAGGAATTTCTTTTATCACTCAACACTCATTGAAAATTTAAATTTTAATTGTGTTTATTAATCTTTTTTTTAAAAAAATTAGATTATATTTTTATCCAATATACACATTTTGAGAAGGATAGTTATTTATATATGTTATAAAGTAGATCTATTTACATCCTAAAACATACTCTGAACATCCATCTTTTAAGAGAATTTCTTATTACAAAAACACTCGGAGATTAACTTACTATTAAGAACAATTTAACTTAATTGAATTGAATTATATTACACTTGACACCTATATAATAAACATCCACCAAACAATCTAAATCTTTTTATACGAAACATCAAATCTAATTCATTATAAGTTTTTACAACTTTGAGTTATAGAGAAAGGAATTAATATTTAGTAACATTCAAACCACAATTTTTATTAGTCTTTATATATATATATATATATATAATATAGATTTTAAAGAATTTTTTTTTCCAATAATTTGAAAATTATTTAATATGAAATACTTATCAAATATACTTATTTTATTCTATAAGTTATTGTGTTTTTCAATTTTAATTTTTAAAACTTTTATTTCAAAGGTAATATATATGGGTGTGATGAATATTTTTATGAGTGCATAAAGAAAAAGTAAAATATAATAAAAAAAATATTTAACTAACAGTTATTTGTTAAAAAAAATTATATAGAGTAAACATTAATTCTTAAATTTCCTAACAAGAGTGGGCAGAATAAAAATGTGTTAAGAGTAATTTTTAGAGTACAAATAGACCAACCATATGTTATATCCATCTCAAAAGTGCTTAACTTAAAAATTTAAAAAAAAAAAAATCTAACACTCCAAATTTACAAATATTTTGTCCAAAAATGTTTTAATATTTAGTTTTACATTATTCCGGTGTGATATCAAATATTGACTATGTCATTTGTAGGGCATGAAAATTATTTTCAATAATATTAGAAATAAAAATAAAATTATTTAACAAAAAATAGTTTTATTAAGATTTTTTAATATTTTTAAAAGCATATTAAATAGAAATTAAATTTTAAAATTTAAATAATGAATTTTGGTTTTAATAAACAAAAACATATTTTTTTTAAGACGGAAATAGCCTCCAAAATAGCACGTATATTCAGTTAAGTTGTTGGATATTGAGAGAGTGGGGGCAAGCCAAGCCATGGTTTCGTTGGCTCTAACGGATTTGGGGATGAACCCAGCAGCAGTAACAGCAACAGCAACAGTCTTCTCTAAATCTAATCCTAAAATTAACAATACCTTCTACTTCTTCTCCAGGCATGGCGTTTCATCGTTGAAATCCAATATTTATTTGGTTTCACGCTTTCGAAAACCCAATGCCACCACTGCTTCAAATAACCAACAACGTCGAGAAGATGAAGAAAAAGAGAATTTTCAGGTGCTGACGGCCGTAAGAAGCAAGTATAATGACATTGTTATAGTGGACACTCCCAAGTCCAGAATCCTCCTCCTCGACTCGACTCGTAATTCTGTTTTTTACTCTTCTCTCGATTTCTTTTTTGAAATTTTCATTTCTTTAACAGTTTTGTATGTGTTGTTTATGCTGCAGAAAATGTTCATAGCATTTTGAATAAGGGTCTTCACAAATGGACTGGTTCTTATTGGGTAGAATTTTTCTTTTCTTTTCTAAGTAAATTGTTTTTTCCCATGTGATGTATGTTTAATGTCTCTTCTTGGTTAATTTATTTTTCTTAATTTCCATAATTTGCATTATACAGGATGAATTTGCTAGTTTTCCCGCTATTGTTCCAAAAGGTCCTATTGCAATCTATGGCTTGGTAGTTTACTCCCTCTTGAAAATTATAGTATAAAATTAACATTACTTATCCAACCAATGATTTTGACAAGTGAATTCATGAAGTTGCTGATTCTTTCAGGGTGGTGGAACTGCTGCACAACTGATGCTTGATTTGTGGCCTTCACTGCTGCTTGAAGGTTGGGAGATTGATGAAATTGTATGGGAATTCAAGTATCTCTTTCTGTTAAGATTATCATGTCAACTTAATGAGAAAATTACTATAATCATTTCCATCATGATTTTCACTCTCTCTCTTTTCATTTAATTTCATGATGTAAGATTGGTTGGATGTGCTGATGGACTGTAGTTCACTTCATTCTTAAATCACATTATTAATTATTTTCATCAGTGTACCTAAAAATCATGTTGATTTTGTGCAAAATAGGATGCAACTGTTTAATATTTTAAACCTTATGAATCAACTTTCTCTCAGAGCTCCATTCTTCTCCTCCATAGCGGATTAGTGGGAATAAACTCTGTTATGCAATAGTTGGGCAGAAGTCTGTTCTGGGTTTCTCTCGGTTGATATCAAATGTGATTCATGCTTACGCTAGCATACTTTTCTTCAGGAAATAGCATTCCATTTTATTACTCTGTGAAACCATTTGCACCTTTCCATTGGAATATAGCAGTATATTTGGCCTTACACCAACATTGGATATCACCATCTGATATAAAATGTATTTTAGTCATTGTAACTGAAAAAAAATTCCTATTCATTTCCACGTTAACTGGAATCTCATGTCTTCTTCAATTTAGTTAATTGACAAAGCAAGAGATTATTTTGAGTTATCTGATCTTGAGAAACATACACAAGCTGGCGGCATACTTCATGTCCATATTGGCGATGTGTTTTCTCCCACAGATAATGTTTCTGGAAGATATGCCGGTAAGATTTCCTTTCGGTTTGCAATGTAAAGATGCAAGATTTCCTCTCTTTTTGTTTTCCATTTATTTATTTTTATTTATTTATGTTTTTCATCTATTAATGTGTGTCTGGTGAGATTTCCTTGTAATTCTAAAATGTCAGGTTGCAAGAAGTCTTTTATTTTATTTTACATTTGTCACAAGTTTTCTCCTTAATCTGCCAATGAATTTATGTATTTATCTGTTAAAGCATGATGTTTCTGATTTATGCATGTCCTTTTCGGTCATTCCTCACCTGTCTACAGCATAATCAACTTTTCAATTCACTTCTTTGGGAAAACTTATTTCATACCTGATTCTATTTCGTGGAGTTTTTACATTTTCACCTCCTTGTTTTGCTAACTTGTGCTAGCAAAAAATGTTCAGGCATTATAGTCGACTTGTTTTCCGAGGGAAAGGTCTTGGCACAGTTGGACGAGGTATGTACCTCACTTGGTTATATAAATTTCTGTACCCAAGGCTATTACTTGCCATCATCTTTCTTATGTTTTGGATCTTATCATCTGATTGAATGTGTTCATCAAGATCAAAATGATATAAACTTATGACAATTTAAAGTGAATTCGTTGTCTACAAAGTAATGCCTTAACTACTTGAAGTGTCTACATGAACCTTTTCTCCATTCACTAGAGCTCTGCCACTACCATGTTAAAAGACGGGCGGTGGACTGATTGTAAATATGTATAATTTTGATGATTTATAATGGTAATAGGCAAGAAGTTTGTGAGTAAAATGTTAAAGTCAACCTATTAGCGTATGTTGTACAAAATCTCAGGTTGAAAGGCCTGCTCTTCTTGAACATGGTATATCCTTAAATTCTAAAATTTATCTTTTGAATTACAAAGCCCTTTCTCCCCTTAAAGGAAAGTACTCCTAAATAGTTCATTTTGCCTCTTTCTCTGTCTTAAGACTGTATTTGTGGTATGAAAAGTTATCACCTTCTATCATTGCTGTATTTGTGGTATGAAAAGTTATAACCTTCCATCATTGCTGTATCTTTCTCAACTGCTAATGTTGTGTCAACATTAATGGAGACAACATTTTGAACTTTGAAATGGCATGAAACTTTTGACAGGAAAAATAAGAAAACAATTTCAGTACTTAGCACTAATTATACTCCGAAGAGATTAATATTGTATGAGATATTTTTCCAATTTTCCCTTTTGGTAGCAATTTTTAAGAACTTCTCAGAAAGAGTTTGAACCTATGTGAGTTGGCTTTTAAAATGTTAAGTGTTTGGTCATCCACATACTTTCTACTTGTACTTGGCTATTACATTTTTATGGTATTTAGACTTATTGGCTACTTCATGTTTTGACTGTTTGAAAGGTCACAACTTGGCTGACATTGAAGGATAGATTAATGCCCAATGGTCGTTTTATGGTGAATTGTGGTGGCATTGGCAGAGCATCTGATTTGACACATGGAACAACCCAATCAAAATCAATGGATGACACGTGGATGCAGAATTCTACAATCACGGCTCTATCGAAAGCATTTTCTGGGAAAGTATGGCATTTCCATGATATATCCCTCCACAAAAAAAAAAAAAAAAAAAAAAAAAAAAAAAAAAAAACCCTTTTTTGTTAAAACCATTTTTGAGATCATCATAGAAATGACACACTAGCACAAACGATAAACATTGTAATGGAGACATGAGGACGGTACAGTTATGATCATAAGAGACCAATGTTCTACATCCAAGTTCACATAGATCTCTCTCTGTTTACCAATGAGAAAATAGACCATTGTCACCACCTTGCAAATGGTTGAACCACTTGCACTTCATGAAGTTTGCTTTATGAACAGAAGTACTTTTTCTGTGTGAAAAACCATGCATAACATATTTTTTCAAAAAATTTGTCACTTTTCAAATCTATATCTTATGATATAATATGCTGAACCTTTTTCAGCTCTCCCTATTGATCCATTTGCTGCTCTACTTTATTTGACTTGTAAAGGTGTATCCCATAAAACCTCTGAGATTCTATTTTGAAGCCACTTCCAGTCGAATTATTCCTACTCAAAGTTATAAATTATTGAATTTCAATGTGCTAATAAAAAATGGAGTGACAACTGAGCAATCATTTGCTGACCCGCTACACTGAATTGCTGGTATAGAAAGATAGCTTTGAAGTATAGAAAGATAGACAAAGTTTTAGGAATATAGAATATGTTGTACTTTCAAAATTAAACTAACACACAACAGTTACAAACATGCTCTAATTCTCGTTGTTCATAATCATACTTCATAGTCAAGCGTTTGATATCTTTACCTTTCTGCGTGTGCTGAATAATTCATGTCTTTTGGTGTGATTAGCAGTACGGTTCAACTGCTAAGATGGAAAGAGGCTTACAATTTGATTTTTGACTGACACAGGTAAGCTGGAAGAGAATGCCAGAAAGCAGTGGTGAGAATTTTCTTGCAATAACAGGACCTTTGCCGGATTTGAGTTCATGGTCTGCTATTGTGCCAGGTCATTTGACTGAAACTGTAAAGAAATGGAAGCCTTGTGTTTGTGCACCTTAGAGACTCCCAAGTGATTAAGTTGCATAGTATATGCATAAGAAATCCCACTAGTCATGGAATTGGAGATTCTCACGTAACATAAACCATGTACTTAGAATGTTATTGATTTTTTTTGTTGTTTTTCATGCATCTAGCTATGTAACACGATAGACTGAATTGTAAGATGCAAGTTATTTGGAAAATTGCTTTCACCATTCTGTGCGTTTTGACTTATACATATATATATATATATATATATATATATTAAATCTCGAGGAATATGACAACCCAAGAAAATTCCTACGGGTGTATTTGGATGGCAAGAGTATGATTATGAAATGAGCAGGATATACAAGTCATTACAAGATATAAAAAGTGAAATTCAACTTTCCCACTGCAGTTCAACTGTTAACACGCCCTCAGGCAGGGCAGAACTAAGAAAGGTTACACTACAACCAAGTAATACGACAAGAGGCTGTCCCATTAAAAAGATCGGGATTCAGCTCTCTGTCTTTGTTATGGAGTCCCTTTCGAAAGCAAGTTGAAACACCTATCCATGCTCTAATGGCTGTACACAACAATCCTAAGATTACTACTAAGTTTGTGGCATTGCAAAAATCAGCATCTCTCTTAATTAAGAACTACAAATAGAACCTATAATCAACGACAAAAACTGCATTCAAACGTGCACACCATTGCAATAGCTGTATAAACCATTTGATAAGATTTTTGCAGATTTTGTGGCATTTCCATTTGGGTAGACCTCCTTTGCAATACCATTTCCCAGCTTAACAGGGTGATTCTCATGACTCCCTGAGCCTTGTATGATATTATCCAACTGCCCACATGCCGCAGCAATAAGTCCTGCATTTGGTACATTATGCAATGATTCATTACAGAACTATGAAGCTCATTTCGGAATAATAGAGGAAATCAAATTGCTTAATCACAATAAAAATTCTTCCAAGGCTTTTCCACCCACCCCTCTTTAATTTGTTAAGTACAAGCTGCTTATGAAAACAATTGGACTGTAAGTGATGATGATGTTTATTTAATTTAGTTCATACTTACCAGTTCTGTATAGTGACTATCAAACTAAGGATCTTTTTATTAACAAGCAATATAAAAATTATAAAAAGTGTAGCTTATGAAATCATTAGCTCTTAGGATGTTCATGTCTGAGTCATCCGATCTCAATGCATCATGTTTTAGCTCCTCATATTTTAAGCAATTCCATATGAGCTTGCATCCGTGGTTATAGCAGCAGTCAAAATCCCAGCCAATCAGTGTAAAACGTCAATTGAGTACGACACTCGAATTCCAATCCAGGTAAATATAATACAGGGAACAGCATCAATTTAAATGCACAGTGAAATGGTGGTGATAATGCCAAAGTCAGTGTCTTATGCAAGAAGACTTTTTAAGGAAACAAATATAAAATAACAAATAAAAAGAATGAAAAATGTTACCTAAGAACAAAGCAGAAGGTTTTCCGGGTCTTGATTTAAATTCAGGATGGAATTGAACACCAATGAAGTAGGGATGATTAGGCAGCTCAACAATCTGTGAAATTAATATGTCATTCAGAACCGCCAATGTACATCATCACAGTAATTTTAGAGGTGAATAATTTTATAGATGAAAATCCATACCTCCATGCGTCGGCCAGTTTCGTCCTTGCCAGTGAAAGAGAGACCAGCATTTTCCAAGCATGTTATCATATCAGGATTCACCTGCATAAGATTAAATGTCTTTCCCATGACCAAATATTTAATTATGAGACAAATAATGCACATCTTGATGGCAGATACATACCTCATATCTATGCCGATGTCTTTCATCAATGAAACTTCTATTTCCATATCTAGAACAAGCAGAGGAAAACGGTTAGCCAATCTGAGACATCTTCAATCTCATAACAGCACTTGTTATTCTTAAACTTCAACAAAAATCAGCAGATTAATAGTCAAATTGTATTACCAACAATAGTATAAAAGTTATACATATATGTAGCAAGATGGATGTTTATGAATTCAAAAGTTATTAACACTCACAATTTTGCAGATTTGCATTCCTTAACTTGGAAGCTTGTCCTTCTTGACCCAAGGCGCATGGTGCCTCCCATATGAGTTTTTGAGCCCTGCTTGAATAGTAGAGAGTTAAATAGGAGATCGAGATAAGTTATTTGATTTTAGAGAAGAATTAAAATGAAGGCCAGACAGATACAAACCTCAGGCATAAATATAACACAGGGATTTTTGGTGTTATGATCAAATTCGGTGCTGTTAGCATCTCGCAGACCAAGAACAGATCGTGCAAACTCAATGACAGCAATTTGCATCCCAAGACAAATGCCAAGGAAAGGAATTCTGTTTTCCCTGGCATACTTGGCTGCAAGAATTTTCCCTTGCACACCTCTGTTGCCAAAACCTCCTGGAACAAGAACACCATCTGCACCCTGAATATACAGGCTAGTCAGAACACTACTAGAGGTATATGACAGGCAGAAGTTTGAATTGACTAATGTAACACAAACCTTCAACAACTTCCATGCAGCCTTATAAGCATCAGGATTCTGCAAGGAAAATATTCTTGTCAAGATGTGAAACAAGGATAAAAGATGAATAAATGACCAGTGGAAGGATCAGAATTACTACTAACTTCTTTTTCAGTTGCATCTTCAAGATCACAAGCTGCAACCCAATCGACAACAAGTTTCTTGTGGAGATCAACAGAAGCATGTAAAAGAGCCTGGGGACAGCATAACAACTTTTATGGCCGCAACAACATCATATGCTAGCACCCATACTTGCAGCCATATTCAGATAATAACTTGCAGAAATGAATCAGCATATATTTGTACTACATTCATATGGCATTTCAGGCAGGGATATCATGTGTAGTTCTTGTGCATTGAGTTGTTTAAGAGATTAATGGAATTTGTGGGTAAGCTAGCAAAACAGCAGAGATCAAGATACTTAAAAGTATTATTTTTTTTCTTAAACATTAGGTGGCTCAAATTGTAAGCGTTTCAAATTTATGTATAATTAAATGGCTTATCTATTGTGTCATAAATCTAGTATAAAAATGTCTAAAGGAAAACCGAGCAACTATCAAATAGACTCCAACATGTGAGCATGTGAAAATTTCAGTTGACAAAGTATTTCAGAATTCAAAATTTTGAATAGGAAACTATACCTTCAGCACTGAGAGATAGGAATCTGAAAGGACTGTATACTTCCCAACCATGGCAATTCTGACCTGTAAATTACCGACACATAAAGATAAAGACTCTGGCAGCAATGTTTTAAGAAATAGACTTTGAATTTGAGAACTGTTGAGAGACACACCGGCTCATGTAATGCGTCACAGATTTTAGCCCTTGAAGTCCATTCCTTTAAAGAAGGCTCCTTTGTCGTACTGCTCATTAGTAAATATAATTGCATAAGGATGCAATGATACCAAATATGATGCCAGGGGCATTTACATTGAGCCTATACAATCCAGCCTAAAACTGAAAGGATGGGAAATGAGAGCTTAAGACTAACCCTTTAAGGTTCAGCACTCCTAGAATTGCTTCATGAGCCTTTTGATCCTATTCAAGAAGAGAAAAACATATACACAAGTTGTAAGAAATGGGAATTAAGTATAAAATTAGGTTTCAAAGGTACTTTAGAATTACTTACCCTTAAAAGCAAGGGAATATGCCAGATGTTGGGAACATCATAGAGAGTGATGATGTTTTCTGCCTGGAAAGCATGTGGCATTAGTAAGGAAGAATCAGGCAAAGCAGATAATTAAAATTCAAGTGAAAGGAAAATAAAATGTTTATCATTTTAACCAACATACTGGAACATGGCAAAACTGAGAGAGCTTTTTCTTTACATTCTCGTCAAGTGCCTGAAAAAAATACACTAAGACTTTAGAACCTGAAGCCAACACACTAAGTTGGATATTTATGTGTGGCATGTATGACAGAGAAAGAGAGGTCAATCTACCACTGTGCTGCGACAGGCTAAGATATGTGGTGTCAAACCCTGGCCTCTAAGTCCCCGAACACTGTGCTGAGTTGGTTTTGTTTTCTGAACATGGTAAACATATATCAATTTGTTTGTTAGACTAATTATGGCTAATTTGTCATATTTTCACTTAAAATGCACTAATGTACAATAAAGTACCTGTTCACCAACAACATTAAGAACAGGCACAAGGCTGACATGAATCAAGCAAAAGTTGCTGGGACCTGAAACAAGGAGCATTGGAGAAAAGGAAGTCAACTAATTACAATATGTGAAAGAAAAAGGACTTGATTGTGTCATAAACAAAGAATATTCTTACCTACATGGTACGAGAACTGCCTTAAAGCCTCGATAAATGGCATAGATTCAATGTCTCCTGCATGCAGAAAAATTTCTTTCAACATAAAGAAAACAGAACTACAGCTCAGGAGACCGAGTATAAGAACTTTGTTGTTAGTGTACCTATAGTTCCTCCCAATTCTATGACACAAACATCTGCTGGACCATCCTTTCCATCCACAGGTATCACCGCAACACGCTCAATCCAGTCTTGAATGGCATCTGTAATGTGAGGAACAACCTACAGATGGCAAGAAAATATGAAGCACATAAATCATACATGAAATTTATTTTAAGAAATAGCAGAATATATGATAAAAATCTGCAGTAAAATTAAACCTGAACAGTTTTTCCCAAATAGTCTCCCCTTCTCTCCTTGTCAATAACAGACTGTCATAAACAAGAAAATTTAGAAGGAAAAAAAAATCTGAAACTAGATTCTGATGTTTGAAAAATAAGTAAATTTGCAATTCAACACACTTGCCTGGTAAATCTTGCCGGTAGTTACATTATTATCACGGGTCAATTTGATATCCAGGAATCGCTCGTAGTTTCCAAGGTCGAGGTCAACCTTTTGAAAGCAAAAAAGAAAATTCAAGAGTAAAAAACATGATTCAATCAATCTCCAATATTTACTAAAATTTTAACAGTATCTCTACTTATTATCATGTTTTCATCGATGAATGTAATTAGCAGCTTTCATCTAAATCCAGGAGACTGCTCCGAAACAACTTCATTCCATTATCATGAAAAAAAGGTAGAGAAAACATGCTATATATGCTATGACAGATAAGAAGAGATTGATCATCTCATCTCATGCATCTTGCATTGTATCAACCTTCTCAAAAGCATGTACAAACACAGACATACATAATAAATATCCTCTAAAATACATAAATCTCTTTCTGTGTACCTCGCCGCCATCATCTAAGACAAATACTTCCCCATGCTCGACAGGAGACATTGTTCCTGCATCAGTATTTAAGTAGGGATCTGCATAATCAAAATGAATAAATTAATTAGACAATAGCATGGACAGATTCTTAAAAAATTCACTTTGAATCCCAACTCATTTACTAAAAAAAAAACTTTTTTGCAGAGAAGAAAATAACATCTATTCTTCTTGTGGTTTATAAAAAGGATGCTTTTCTAATTGTAAATGAAATGTTCAAAAACAAAACAAAAATCCAGCTTCCAGAATTGAAACAAGTTGAAAATAGAACATCAAAGGATAGTCAGTTGCAAAAGCAACATCTAGCTCTAGCATCAACAGCACATACATATTTCAGCATAAAAAATTGAACCCAGAAACGAAAATTGAAATGAAAAACAAGACCTTAGATTTGGAACAAAACTAAAAGGATGGATCTATCCATCAGAATGAACCAATAAGAAATGTTTTAAAAACCTTCCCAGGAAAAAGGAAATGCTTTTTCCAAAACAAAAACAAAATTAAATAGAGAAGAAGGAAGTAGAAGGAGAGAGAGAGACCAATCTTGATGGAAGTAACACGAAGTCCACAGGCTTTAAGAACTACTCCAATACTGCTGGCAGTGACTCCTTTCCCAAGACCACTTACTACTCCACCAGTCACCAAAACATACTTCATTTTTTCTCTGTTTCTGTTTCTGTTAGCTGAAGTCCTTCTACTTCTTCCCTTTTATGAATGAATTAGTAGGAATACCCACCTATTTTATCGCAGAAAAAGAAAAAGAAAAGGTGAAGGCGTGTCATATTAATTTTCCATTAACGGACATAAATAAATACTCAGGATATAAACAAAATGAAGAAGGAGAAGGAGAAGAAGAAGAAGACTGGAAACTAACCCTTCTTCTATATAAATTACCGCTGTCAATTTTAACTGTTTAAATATTCCTCTCTCTCAGTAAAGTTTAGGTTTTGGATAAGGAAGTGCAAAGAACATGAACAAAGCCAAACAAACTGAATTATTATTGTATAAATATAATTAAAACAAAGAGACCAAGATATATGAAGAAACACTCTCAGTAATGCTCCAAGCTTCAGTCCCACAACAACAAAGAGAAGAGAGAAACAATGAGGATGCAACTGCAAAGAAAATAAACGAGAATGGTTTGTTTGAGAGGGGTGGGTTGGCGGCCTTTTATATACAAATTGCTTTGACATGCCACCCTTTTTTAGATTAAGTTTATTTAACATAATTATATATTCTGAAAATGATTTTTATTTTTATTTTATAACAATTATGTTAGACATATGATGATGACGATGAGTGATGTGATCACCTCGATTCCAATGGAAGAAGAAGGGACTTCCTTGCTTTCTTTCTTTTTGTATTGTGTCCTGAGCAACTGTGAGCCCTGTGACCGACAGCAACTGCACTCCCCCCGCCCCCCGAATAACAATTTTTAATAATTTAAGTTTTATTTTATTTTTTTTATACTAGAGATCATATTAACTGACTACATATTTATATTTTTTTATTAAAAAAATTATATAAAATATGTAATAATAATATATATATATATATTTTTAATACTAGAGAGATCATATTAAGTGACTAAGTAATTACTAAATTAAAAATAGTAATATTACATGTATAAATTTTTTATAAAAGAAATTTATACAAATTTCTAAAAAATTATATAAAATGTATAATAATAATATTCCTCGGTGACATCAATTTGTATAAAAATAATAATTTTATAAAATTTTGTATATTTGATATTATTAAATTTAAAAATATAAATATTTATTCATGTATTTAATTACTTGTTTTAAAAGTAATATTCACAAACAAATCTCGAATAAATAAAGTTATAGTCACAATAAATAAATTAGTTATTCGAGTTGAGAACCATCTATAATAAATATGACTCATAATATAATTATATAAATATAATTTATTCTCCGCCTTAAGTTTCTTTTAATACAAAGGTATGATTGTTTTAAAGTCAGATTAATATAACATAAAAAACAAAAAAATTAGGCTACGTTTAATTGGAAAAATAGAAAGGATTAGAGAAAGAAAGAAAAAAGGAGAATGGAATTAAATGAGAGGGAGAATATAATTTTTTTATTTTATTTTGTTGATAGATGGAATCATGGAAAGAATGAATTCAATTATTTTTTTGTTTGGACAAAAATATAATTTTATTTAAATATAATAGTTTATACATTTGATAATTAAAAAAATAAATTACCTTTATATTTTATTTTTAAATATAAATATTTAAAAAAATTTCAAATTCATCTATTATTTTTATTTAAAATTCATAAATTAAATTGTATATGAGTTTTCAAGGATAAGTTAATTTTGAATGCAATTTAAACTTGATATTCATATATGTAAGATTGTATTTAATTTTTAATAATATTTCTAAAATTTTGTTATAACTATTAATACTATTAGCTTTCTTTTCTTATTTCATTTGATAACCAAGTTGTCTGTAAAAAAAAAAATTAAAAAAAATACAAAAATAATTACAAAAATAATTTTTTATGTAATAAAAATTGATGATATAAAAATTAAAATTATTAAATAAATATGACTTGTTGTCTGAATTACGATAAGTATAAGGTTGTAAAATAAAATTATAAATTCATATATATATATATACAAAACATATAAGAAAATTATTTATAATTAGAATGATGACAAAAATAATAATAACCATAGTTTAATAAGATGGTGTTGAATTCATAATAAAAGTAAACACTAATGATCATAAATTAATTTGTAAATAAAATAAATTCAAATAATATTATGTTAATAATTATAAATTAATTTTAAATTTTTTTATTAATATTATATAAATTATAAATTATATATAATAAAAATAATATGACCAATAATTTTTTTATTAATTTATTAAAAAAAATAATTATACAAAATTGTTTAAAATAAAAAAAAATATAATAAAAACATAAATAAAGAATAAAATTAGAAGTAGGGTCATTTGGAAGGGTAGAATGATTCTTCGCTTTTGAGAGAGATAATTTCCTTAGATTGAGGAAAGGAATCATCTTTCTTCTATTTTGTCTAACCAAACAAAAAGAATCCTAATTTTTTAGAATTACTTTCTTTTTCTCCTTCATTCTTCAACTAAAAATATATTTAGTGTCAAAAATTAAAGAAAACATAATTAGGTATCACTAATCACTAAAACTTATGTTATTAAATATATATATATATATATATAATAGAAGCATTATAATCCGAAATTTAGCTTTAAAATTTTTTATTATCGCTCACTGATCTTGTTTGTTTTTATTTGTATATTTGTGTATGAATCTCACTTTACCTAACAAAACTACCTTTGTCTACTTGCTTGTATTGTGTGCTATTATTATTATTATTAATATTATTATTGGATTCGTTTAACAATTTATGAAATCACTTATAATATAAAAATACATCAATAAACCTCTTTAAATCCTAATCAAAATTATTCTTAAGAAAAACAAACAAACGAACGAACATAAACTACTCCAGAATAAAAGTAGTCATTTTTTTTATTATCAATTTTGAAGTTTTGACTATAAAAATTTATAGAGAGAGAAAAAAAAATAAAATAGATGAATTGTAATGGTAGATCAATTAAGTGTATATCTTCTTATTAATAATTTATTAATATTTTATTCTTACGAATTGATATGATAATATTATATTATTGTCACACATCTCGTATAAATTTAAGGTATGTTTGGTCTTTCATTTAAAATTGATAAAGTGGTTGATAGACATTTTATAAGTAAAGTTGAAAAAGTGGTTGATAGAAATTAATTTTTAGTAAATTTAACTTATTTTTCTATTAATATTTTTTACGGCATATATGAGTTTAGAATTAGAACACCTCAATTTTAAATCTACTTTTAATTTCTTTTGTTCTCATGAAAATATAGGATATCTTATAATGATACAAAACAAACACGTCAAATTTTGATCAATGGGTTAACAATATTAAATAATATATTTATATTTATATTTGAAATAATGGATTAAATACATGGATGAATAAATTTTGTGTTTTAATTTGAATTAAAAAAATTTAAGTTAAAAAGATAGAGACATATAAATAAAATTAAACATGAAATACAAATTTGAATTTGATTGTTGCCTTGCTACAATAAAATGGGAAATTGACCCAACTTTTTAATGACTTTATAAACTTTAGGTAGAAAAGGCTAAAATCTCAATTATATCATTGTGTTAAAATGGATTCATATGGTTTGGAATGGGACCATATATAATTAAAATCTTGAATTTATAAGATATAAGAAATGATTAAAATTAATAAGGCGGTGAGAGTGAGAGTGAAACTTTTTATTTATTAGTCTAAGCCTTTTATTTATTAATCTAAGTCTAAGCCTAAACCTAAGCCTAAATCTAAGCCTAGCCAAAGCGGCAATATATGTGTTACACAAAATCAAAATCATCATTTATTTCTTTTTAATATCAAATATTATTTTTTTTTTCATTTTATTATAGAAGTGTAGAATGAATAGAATTTCATTATCATTATCATTATCATTATCTTGGAATTTTAAGTTGAGAAATTACAAAAAAGAAAAACTAAAAGTGAGTGAGTCCTTGTCCTTTTTTGTCTAATTTGAAAGGAAAAGGACATTCGAATTCCAAAAAAAAAAAAAAAAATTCAAGAAAGGAAAAAAAAAAACCATGCCCTTTCCGAAAGTAGTACCAAAAAGAGAGAGAAAAATAGTAAAAATAATTAAATTAGTAAAGAAAAAGAAAAAGAAATGTGGTGAAAGACAAAAGAGTGATAAAGGCAGAGAAGAGAATCCTTTCATTTGAAGAAATCCATTCAGCTTCCAAGGAACCCATCATCAATATTCAATACCCTTTGCCTCAAGGCCAGGTTGGTTATTTCAATTCAAATTTGTTTGGATAATGTTAATATACATTAAGCTACCATTTAAAATATACATATTTAAAGATTGAAATTTGAGTAAATAAAAGTATTTTATATAAGAAGCAAATGTCAAAAGTTTTATCAATTAATTATGTTAATCTAGAAGCATTGAAAATTCCTTTTATGTCAAAAGTTATATCAATTAATTATTTTAATCTAAAAGCATTGAAAATTTCTTTTGAATTTTCATTTCATTAAACACTGACCACCTATATCTAATTAAATAATGAAAATTGTTCAACACCTTTAGAACACATTCATCGTTAATATTATTTATTTTATTTTTAAAGAAAAAAGAAAAAGCAAAAGATTCATTCACTTTGAATGAATAACCGAAATATATTCTTATTATTCTCACAACTTGTCAAATTCACAAAATTATTAACAATTAACTCCCCCACTCCATTGATATGTTAGACTTTCAAAAATATATATATATACAAATAATTAATGTTAGATAAAACGATAACACGTGGAACTGACACGCTCGATCCTCGCCTTAGGTCGCGCTGCTTCTATAAAATCTTAGGTGGTCCCGCTAACTAACAACTTGTCACGTCAGCTCTACATATCGCCACGTAAGCTCCAACTCCGCTCTTTCCTTTTTACAAATTAAAGTCAAAGTGGGACTCACGTTCTTTTTGGATTTGATTTTGACTTTTTCAAAATTAAAATTTAATTCACGTAGCAATAAAGAACTCTTAACCCATTATTTTCAACTTCATCAAGTAAATAAATGGTTTATTTCATACATTACATAGTAATAGTATAATACAATTTATATATAAAAAAAAAACTTCATTATATCATACATTTCTTAATTTTATTTTGTTACAACCTTCAACTTTTATTTTATTTTTTTTATATAATTCTCCGTTACAAATTTTATTTATTTTCTTTTAAGTTCAATTTTTTTTTTTTGATGGTTCTTGAATTTTTTTTTTTGTTACATAAATATTTATTTATTTATTTTAAAATAAAAAATCATAAAATACTTCACATTTATTTAATTTAAATCTTATCATAAAGCGATATAGGTTACTATTATTATTTGTGTATTTAAAAGTTATGGCAATAAAGATGACGAATAATAGGAACGTGTGTTGTGTTGTACTGTTGTTATTGTCAATGAAAATTAATACCTAGGAAAAAAGGAAGGCAAGAAAGTTGGAAGCTAATGAGGACGAAGGCAAGGTGGATAATGTCGTTTTTTGACAGTTTGCCACGTAGCGACACGTGCTTTTCTCTTCCCACATGCATGAGTTGGTTCCTTTGACCGGTAATTTGTACGGCCTCCCTGCGTCCCTACGTTCAGTTACATCATATTTATTATTATTATTATTGTTATTATTATAAATTTAGAATTACAATAAATAAATAAAAATTGAAAATTATAATGAAATAATTAGAGACTAAAAAAAAAAGAAGAAGAAGAGGATAAAAGTACAAATATATATTATGATGATGTATATGAATGCAATTTTTATTTATAGTGAAATTTAAAATAAAAATTAAATTTATTTATCACATTATTATTATTATTATTATTATTGTTTAATTCAGAAAAAATAAAAATAAAAAACCCGCGGGCATTTGTGGGATACAAAAAGTCTAGATTGATCCCTTTTCCAAATTTCATGCTACTTGCTATTCATTTAACATTTTATTTCCTTTTGACTGTTCAAATATAAATTGTGTGTGTGTTTAATTGACATTATCACTTTGTGTACTCAGTAATATTTTCAACTAATATTATTAAATTAATTTGAGAAGAACTAAGAACAAAATATCAATTGGATCAATTTCAATCGTGTCATCTTATTTTTTTTTTATTTTTAAATATCTTCACTATTAAAAAAAATTTATATACATAAATATAATATTAAATAGTTATGTCTTAGAATGGGCACAACCGACCATTGTCTCTCTTACTTCTAAGGAAGATTATTCGTTTCAAGAAATACTCATAAGAATCTCCCTTCAAAAGATAGAAAAATATTACAAACATTATACTACACTTAGCTAAATAATTTCATTTGTATATATATATATATATATATATATAATAAAAAGATTAATTTATATTATTTTGAATGTCATGATCCAATATTATAATTTTTTTATATAAATAAATTTTTATATAAAATTTAAATTATTATACTTTCAACTATTAAAAGTTAAATTTGATATTTATAATCAATGTAAAATTAATGCACTATACAATAAAAATATGTTATTATCAACTTTTTAAATTAATTCTAGTTAATTTTATCTATTAATAATCAAATAAATTAATTTAAACAATTTAAGTAGTCTATTCATTTTTTTAAAAAATATATATATAATTATAACAAAAATATTGAAATATATGTATATAAAGAAAAGGAAAATTTATAAAATTTGTACTGTAGAAACTTTTGTAGCTTAGCATAACTCTATATTTTAAAGCAAGAGCAGAGCAGGTGCGTGGTATGCTGCGGCCTTTAAAGACATGAATATTTATTTATTTATTTATTTGCATACGTCCCAACCCAACTGATCTTTTTTAACTGTTAACTGCTCATCTCCTCAGTTATACAATGTATCACAAATATTCTTAATATTATATATTTTATTTCACTTTAGTCCCTATCAATTTCTATCTATTTTATTTTACTTTTCTGACCGAGATTTCGTTAGCCTTCTTTCATCAAATTTGTTAATCAAATTCGAATATTCTTTTTCTTTTTATTTTTGCCTCTAAAATATATATATATATATATATTAAAAAAGGGTCAAATTTTTTTAATAAATTGTGATAAATTAAAAATTAGTTTCATTACTTTTTTTCTTTTTTTTGTCTAATTCCTTAAGAGGCGCAGAATCAGGTTGATAAAATGTATCACATAATAATGTATCTTATGAAATTACTTAATTACTCTTCTGACATTAGATAAGATAAAATCAACGGAATTTAGTTATAAGGACTAAGGTGAAATAAAGATGAAATATTAAGAATATTTGTGATATAATATTAAATTAATTTAAATAAATTGAAATGCAATTTTATAAAATAATAGGGACTAAAATGACATTCTGCCGTGATATTTTAAAATTGTTTCTCTCTCTCCTCGTGTCGACAATAACCGCAGCATATTCATTATCTTCTGAAATTGAATTGAAAGGGTGTTGTCCACTACGAAAACGCCACAGTTTCTGACCTTCCTCTTTCTCCAATACATCAAAAAAATTTAAATTTTACGTTAAATATTTTATTTAAATTTTTTAATTTTTATATGACATATTTTAAATTTTATATTGTAATTATAATGAATTTAAGAATAAATTTATAATATTATTATTTGTATATTTATTTATTATAATTATTAAATAAAAATAATATATTGTTTTATTTAAATTTAAAATTGTTAAATTGTTAAAAAGACGAAGGGATACAATTGAAGCAAGTACCTTAAACTTTTTTTTTTTTTTTTTAAATATATATATATATATATATAAAGAAAGAAGGAAAGAAAAGAATCGTAAATTAAGCTGCGCTGCATCGTCACAAGCAGCAGCAATATATATATAGCAATATATATATATATATATATATTGCTCAAATTAATGAGCACTGCCGAAGCAGGTGCCTCAAATTAAGGCAAGGATCGAGAAACAGAACCAGTCTACTCAAAACATGGGGCCGCCGTGTTATTATTATTGAAAATTAATATATATATATATATATATATTTATTGATAAATAGAAACTAGAGAACCATGTTGGAGCATTTTAATTGGAAAGGTACTTCAAATTCCACTCCAACTTCTGCAGGTCCAGGTGTTGTTTTTGAAAATAAATAAAATATTCCCAATTCTTTCCTCAAATTAACAAGAAGATTAGTAAATCAATTAAGCATTTTCCAGTTTTGATGGTTAATTATTTTAACTTTTTACTTTAAAATTAATTTCTTGTCACTTATACTACTTAACAATACTTCAATCTCTTCACAAATTATTTTAAGGAGAATTTGTTTTAAATTTACTACCCCCTCTAAAAATTAACATACGTAAATACTTGAAATTTATTATTCTCAATTTATATTTTATTTAGTATTTAGGTGTCATAATTTTTAAATTATAATTGTTGTGAAATAAAAAAATATATTATAAATTAAATATAAATAATAAAAAAATTAAGTAATTTTAATTAAAAAATAATATTATTAAATACCTTCTTTTAAAAAAAAATAAATAAATTTTTACTTCTGAAATATAACTAAAAAACACCACAATTTCACAATTTAAAAGCAAGTGTTTTAACTTAACTACCAATTCAACAATGATTTGTATATACAATTAATTAAATTTATTTTTCTGTAATAAATAATTCCAGTCAACTTAAATTTCTCACGAGATTCGGGGGCGGGGAATTGCACTGCTTTGTCAGCAACACGGCGGCCAGGAAAAAGAATGCGATGCCGTGTTTGAATTGACACGTTGAATTCAATTCAAACTGCTTATATTTTCTTTCACGTTTTATCACAGTTCTGCTCTCACTCTTAATTGAACCAATTCTTATCTTCTACCGCTCGCTGCAATTCAAACAAACTCTTCCTAACTTAACCTTTATTTATTTATATATTTATTATATAATTGATATATATATTATATTATATAATTGATTAATATATTTTTAATATTTAAAATTAATTTTAATATGTATAATTAATTCATCATAATTAATATCAAAAGAATTATAAATACTAACTCATGTATAAATTTATTAATATAAATTAATGTGTATATCTTATATTTTTACAAGAGTAAATAAAAATTTATAACACTTGATAATTTATTACAATTTTACCACATTAGCTTGTATGTAAAATAATTAAAAAAAAAAAAAAATTGTACTGGAGTTTGTAATATCATATAATATATTAATACAAACTGAATAGTAAGTCAAGTACTATTTTTAACAAATTATTTATTTAAAAATAAATAAATAATATATTTGAAAAGCTTGTATGTATGTATGTATGTATGTAAACTTAAACTAATTGCGTAGGATTTGAACTTTAATTTTTTTCATATTACTAATTAAACTAACTGACAAATATTTTTCCACTGAAATATTAGTTATAAGCCTCCCAATTTTAACAAAACAATAAATAAAGATATACTTTGATCATTTATAATGAATAGATTCCTAGCAACAAGTAGTAGTAAAAACTAATCAATAATGATAAATAAACTAACATTAGGGACTTATTTGTTATAAACAATAAAAAAAATACTTTTATTGATAATTTCTCTTAGAGTAATGCTAAGTGTCTTAAAATTTACCTATCCATTGTTGTACCATTTTCTCTTATTAGAGTAATACGAAGTTTTTTTAGAATAAAATTTTGAGACGTAAATATTACTTTTTATCTCTTGCTCATCATAAAATAATATCGTGTTTGTTGTTTTTGATTGGGTGGGGTGGTGTTACAGAAAAAAAAAAAAAAAAAAAAAAAAGTGTGGTGGTGTGGAAATAGAACTTTCCAACGACCATACCTAACGCAATCTGATAAGTTAAAGATTTTATGCCATGTCTAGGCAAGGCAAACCCATGTGGGTTATGATATGATACCTTACCCCACCCCACCAAGTCGTCATTGTTATTGTTGTTGTTGATGTTTTCAGTCCTTTGACCAATTATGAAAAATCACAAGTAGAAAAAGAGGAATCACTTTTGAAAAACAAAGCAAAAGACAAAAAAGGCAAAAGCAAAACTATAACTATATATTACCTCTTCATGATCATGCATGTGGATTCTTACCCTTTAGCAGCAGTACATGTTACCAATTCTGTGTACCTTCATGTGAAATTCGACCTCTTTTCATGTATTTAACCCACTTTTATTATTTTTAATTTGATGGGAAATCTTTTCTTAATAGAAATCAGGTGGATTTTGGCTTTGTTTTTTTTCCACAGATTTTGTCTTCCAATAAAAATAAATAAATAAATAAACAAATATTTACATAATTGCTATAAAAAATGCATAGGAGTTGAATTGATTCCCATTATTGACTAAATGATGTAGGAGTAGGAGTAGGAGTAGGAGTAGGTGGGGATGGGATTTACTTTTGCTCTTTTTTTTTTTTTTTTTTTAAAAAAAACTTTAATTTCATGCACATGTGTGTTTTTTTTTTAAACCAGATTTTAATCACAGAAAAAAAATTATTTTCAATTATAAGATTTGATTAAAACAACACTTTAGTTTTATCAGTCTTAAAAATACTTATACTCATTTTTTTCTTTTTTTTCTTTAAATTTCACATTAAAGAATTGAACCCTCTACTAATCTATTATAAATTAGGAGTGGGCAAATTTGGTTTGGATCGATCTAGATTTTGATTCTATAATTTAGGGGTGAACAAATTTGATTTGGATTGATTTAGATTTTGGTCCAAAATCTAGAGTGATTTAAAATTATAGGTTTTAATTTGGACTAAACTAATCCAAGCTGATAGTAGGAAATAAATAAAAATCGATCAAAAGTTATTTGTTAATTTGGGTATAAATCTAAAACATTAATTTAATTGTAAAGCTCAAGTTTTTATCTTATATTCTACATTGCAAATCTTATGACAAGTTTCGTTTTGATTTATTGGTTTGTAAATTAAAAAATAAAAATTATTTTTTAAAATTTATATTAATTAAATTTAAAGGAGTGATTATATATTGATTAAAATAATGAAAATAAAAATAAAAATAATTAAATCAATTCGGTTTGTAGGTTTGAATAAAACTCAAATAAAAAGCCAAACAAATAATTTTTCAAATCGAAACCGAATCAATAATTTTTAAAATTAAAATTAAACTAATAAATTTTCAAATCGATCTGAACCATTGGTTCAATTTAAAAGTGTTTGCCCCTGTCCTAAACTTTAATTAGAAATGGGAACTTTAATTTTATGCTTAGAAAAGAAAAAAATTTAATTTCATGCATATTGTGACTTTTTTAATCTTAGAAGAAATTTTAATTATTGAGATAGATACATACAACTATAAGATTTGATTTAAACAATAATTTAGTTTCATTGGTTTTAAAAATACTTACTCTCATTCGAATCATAATTTTATATATATATATATATATATTTAAAATTCACACAAGATGATTCAACTCTCAACCCTTATTAAGAGGGGTCAACTCTGTTACCCACACTCATCTCAATCATAATTTAAAAAAAAAAAAAGAAAAATTTACACGAAAGAATAGAATCCGGATCCCTAATTAAGAGGAATCAACTCCAATATATGAAAACAATTACTAAACATATAAAAAAAGAAAAAAGAAAAAAAATGAGTTATCAAACCTCAATTTGAGGTGAGTACTAACTATCAAGTGAAATAGTATTTCTTAATTATTTTATAAGTTAAACAAAACATTAAATGATTTTTATTTGGATTTAAATTTATGAATTAAATTAAGGGAAAAATTTTTGCATAAATAATTTTAAAATTGACAGGATTAAAATATATTTTTAACTAAATCTTAAAGATGTATGAATACATTCTTTTTATTTTTAATTACTCGTTGTGTTTGTAGTGCTGCTGAGGGGAAAGATAATAAAACTGAACTAGAAAAAGGGTAATAAATGATTAATTTTATTGTTTATTTATTATTTTGTTTGGATACAAATAATGCAGAGGTAGCATAGCATGTGATGTGAGTTTGATGTAAGGAGTGTTGATTGATTGATTGATTGATGCGTAAACTATGCCGACAGACAAAATTCATACATGTCCATGATTATGCAAATTTGACTGTTGATGTTGCTACCCCCATCGGCTGCTGAATTAAAATATATATATATATATATATACATACACATAGAGAGATTGTGTACCATGTTTTTGCTATGTTTTTGCATTGTGTATGCATAAATTATGTTATAATAAATGACTGTAAACTGAAATTTATAATAATAAATTATACAATACAAGCTGTTGTACCGTAACCATACCAAATATGAGCAGTAGTTAAAAGAAGAGTGGAGTGGAGTGGAGTGGAGTGGAGTGGAGTGGGAGTCAAATATAATAATAAAAAAGGCTAGTCATAGTCATAGTCATGGTCTTAGTCCATTGATGGGCCGGCCCTGGTAGTTGTGGAAGTTAAAGTGTCAACGACTAAAACCATTGTAATTTTTATTTTTTTAAAAAGTAAATTAATAGATAAAAATTTTACATTTAGACCCACGCCCGAGGTCACAAAGTCAAATTCATTAATCAAAGTGTGCATTAGCATCCTATCAAATTATATATATATATATCCTTAAAATTTAATCAAATAAATATTTTAATTTTAATAATTTATAATATACTCATAAACTTTAATTTATTAAAAAACATGACTAATTTTGATAATTTATTTATTATAATTACTATAACAACCTTATTTCAAGAATTAAATATATTAGATTATATTTAATTTTACTAATTAAACTATCAACAAAAATTTGCAAAGAATTTTAAAATCAATTGAATTAAAGTGTATATTTAATAATACTTTAAATATATATATATATATATATTCTTTCCCTATAATAATTATAATAATTAAATCTCAATGTAATAAGTAAAATTCTATGGCATCAAATTCAAACTAATCCTTAACCCATTTGTCAACTTTCTTTATCGAATCACATGTTATAGAAAACTTTTCATGTTAAGAATCTTAGAAAGGATTGAAATCCTAGAGCATGGTTCATCATTTCAATGTAAATTTTAGACTTTTGGGTTTGGAATTAAGAGCTTATTTATTAGTATCGTTTACTTACACCACAAATTAAGAGAAATTTTCGTTATTAGCATAATAATACATATTTAGGACACACGTTGATTCGATTACTAGAAAACAACATCCTAATTCTTTCGTTGTGATTAACAAGTAGGACCTTTTGGAAATAATATAGACTATTGAGAAAGAAAATAAAAACGTCTTCAAGGCAAAAGTAAAACCGTGTAATTGATTTCTTTTCTCGTGATAAAAATGGAGGCGTGTGCGAGATATCTAGCCTACCCATTTGGTATAATTGGACCACATTGCCAAATCATAGTATTGTATTTACAATTTTGGTTTCCTTTGTGGATGAATTTTATAGTATTGTATTAACTTGCCTTGCTTATGTTCATAATTAATGACCTCCCCTTCTTTCTCAAGTCTCAAGTGATGTGATGACGGTCCTCTTCTTCTTTTCTTTTTTTTTATTATTATTATTATTATTATTATTATTATTAACCAAGTTCTCTTAATTTCTTCAAATACGTATTACATTCATAAATTTGTTACTTATATCTTAAATGAATTCACACTTGTGATAAAAGTCTATTTAGAAAAAGAATTATTACTTATATCTTAAACAATTATTACATTATAATTAAGGATCCATCATAATTTCTCAATAAAATAGATTCTTTTGTAATCAAACCTAAGTGAAGTTTAACTTAAAAATCTACTTCAAATTAGGAAGAGATTAATTCCAAAATGTATAGAAACCTACTGCCATAATTTTTTTTTTTTAACTCCAATTAAGGTAAGGAGTTGAGTACCACCAAACTAATAATAGTTCTTTAGTATACAAAATTATTAATAGTAATAGTATTGATGATGATGATGGAGACTAATTTATAAAAAATGACAAAGTTATGAACTTTTTAGTATTTCAAAAAATCAAAGGGATTTGATTAATAATAACCCTTTAGTTTTCATAAGAAAAAAATAAAAAATAAGAAAAAGGTTTATATTATAATAAAAACTGAAGATTAAGATTAGATTAGATATGGTAAATTAATAAGTAAAAATTTAGAGAGAGGGAGAGAGAGAGCAAGCAAACATTCATTTTAAAGTAGAAACAAAAAATCTGTTCACATGGATGGTGAGTTGAGAATGAAGCAAATAGAAATAAATAAATAAATAAATAAACAGCTAGCTTATCCAAAAGACTAGTAATACACTTGTTCATTGCCAAATGCAAAAAGACTCCTTTTCCTTGTGCTTTTACCGACTTATCCAATTCATTTCATGCCTCTCATTCTTTCTCTCAATTCTAATTCAACACGTACCATCAATTCAAAGGGGACATGAGAAACCCTAAACCATATTTTATTTGCTTGTATTTATGATACGGTTTGGTGGGATTAGATTCGATTTGTAGAAAAACAAGTGAAAAAAATCTATTTATTAATAATATCCACCAAGGTTATATGTGGTTGTGTTTCATACAGGTTATATAGAAAACGACCTTCCTTTTCAGTAGAAAATTCTACCATCTTATGCCTTGCCGCCATGTTAGAAATAATTCTCCCTTTATTTATTTGTTTTTAAATAAATAGCAGCCAGCTCAACTAAAATTTTCACAATATCATTGGACCTACAAAAGGCACAATAGCAATCACCTGTCTGTCTAGAGAGTAAAATAAAGTAGTTCTTCATTTTTATTTATATATATAAAGTTTTCACACTTGATGATAATCCATTCAAACTAGTCTTGGTTTTCGAAAAAATACAACCGAGCTGAATTGATGCATTAGTATACAAATTAAATTAAAAGATTAATTAATTTTTATTATCTAAATTCTTAAAATAAACAATTATCGGTAATAACATTTTTAATGTGATATAATTAGGAGATATCTCCACCTATCCTATACTTGTTCAAAATCTACCCAATTTCATAAGAGTGAGATTGTCATGGTATTTTTAGAATATACCGTATCAACATAGTTTTCGTTCTTCTGACACACCTACGCAATTAATTTCTGTCTTCTGAGAATCAATTAGAGTTTATCTAAAATCCAACTCAACTGATCAATTCCATTCTTTAATTTAATTTAATTTAATTTAATTTAATTTTTTTTTGGTCCATTCTAACTCAAACAAAAAAAATTAAATTAATCTATCTTTAACAAATTGATGTGAGAAAAACTCAATCATAAACTTAATTTGCTCAGTTAGCCACTTGAAAATAAATATTTAAACTAATGGACATATAGATGAAGTAACACCTTCCACCAAGTGATGGTTTTTGATGAATTTTAACCAAATTTATTATATATTTATAATTTAAAGAGAGATTTATGATAAATTTTAAAATAAATAACATTATTTTACTTAACAAAATAAATAAAATGGCAAAATAGTGATTGATCCTGTAACACTATAAATAAGGCTTTGTACTATTATTAAAGTTGTTTAATCTCACAAAGTTTGAGCTTGTCGTTTTGGATACTACTAGTGAAAACTATTTGTCCTAAATCTTTGACGATGAAACCTAAAATCCACCTTGATGTCATGGGCTTTGCCAATATAATTAAAAGTTAGAAACAATGCATCTTTATTGGATTGCGCTAAAGCAGTGTGTTCTTCCTTCCCCATCCTCCGTCAAGCTCAGAATTCTTTCACTGCAATAAGTGAATATAACTCTGCCTTGCTCAGAATTGTTTCACAATTAATATTGTATAGAGAAATGATCATTGACGAAGACATGTTAGAAAAAAAAATGTTCAACATTTCATCCCTCTTAAATAGTATTGATGCAACAAAAAATATTCTTTAGATTCAGTGTACTAACAATGATATTTTTCTTTTTTCCTTGTTTGCTAATTTTTACCTATGCTAATAATAAAAGATAATGGGGTGAAAAGTCAGTTATTTAACGAAAATCCTCTGATACTTAAATTAGGGTTTTGTTTGTGGTTATTTTTTTTGGAGAAAGAGAAAGCTAAAAGAGAATTACAGTATTTTTTTTTTAAATTTTTTTGGCCAAAATTTCAGTAGTCATACATAATTATAACTCATATCCTTTTATACATATTATTATCTCTTTATTATGACAGGATATTATGAAATTTAGTAGTCAGAATCCCATTGTGTGTGAATCACGAAAATTTCATAAGTTAAGTATCGGTTTTCGAATTTGGTGGCATTGTATCTTTAAGATTCTTATTATGTAAGAAGCTTAATTTGGCAATAACCTTAATTTGGCAAGAATCCCTATTACAGAATAATTAGGGAACGTATGAGAAATAAATGAATCCTTCACTAATATGTAACTGTAGCGAGGTCTCTGAAATCTTTGTTTGATGATCGTTTTTATCTTGAGATAAGCTCTGACCGAGACCCTCGTAAGCTATGGCCAAAACTTTCGTAAGTTATGGCACAGATCCTTGTAAGTGGTGACCGAGACCTTTGTAAGTTATGGCTGAGACTCTTTTAAGCTGTGGTTGTGATCTTTATATTGCGTCTCTAGGATAAAACTTGATTTAAGCTTCCTGGTAACTTTGAGAGGTCTCGACTCCCATCTTTCCTAAAGTTTTCACCATACATTTTATTATTATGCCTACCCGAGATCTTTTCCTTCTTTTCCAAACAAGACTCGGATTCTCTATCATTTGAAATAGCTTTCTTTGGGTAGCAGTTGGTCTTGAAACACCATCCGTCTCTTCCTGTAGGGTTATTTCGGGCCTTTATTCTTTTGGACCTTATGCATACTGGATTATACCCAACATCAAGCCTTTTAGTTTTAGTCAAGAAAATTATTTCTTGATTAAAACTAAAGATGACGGTTCTGAAAAGACATGCTTGTCTGTCACAATTAAATATTCAGCTGGGAGTTTGCTTGTTTTTGTAACGTGGCAGATGATAATTGGTTTTAGGAATCCTAATGTTTCGAACCCTAAGAGATCTAATTGCCCCTAATGATGGCCGCCTCTTTTTCATTAATGAGACACATCCTCTCAACTTCTCTTTCGACGTGGCAACATGTTATTCCTTAATCTATAATGATTATCGGAGGTTGAGGTTCTTCTTCTCCCTTAAATTTACCTTTTTACCTTTTCAATGCTGATTACCCTTTTTCTAGTGATTCTCCCCTTGGCTTTTGATCTGTTTTAGAACTGTGAAAAGTATGTGTACTCGCTGAACCGCCGGCTCTCGTGTTCCGGTGTGTTTTAATTACTTAGCCTTGCTGTAATTACTCATGCTATAAGCTTGTTTGAGTACCGTGTTGCTTTTGATAACTCGAGATCCTCATTTGTTTTTCGGCTAGCCAAGACCGTACTCGAAACTCACTCAAACCGAGGGTGAGTAATAAGCTATCATTTGGACATCATATGGCCCATGTTATCACTTTGGGTTGAAATTACTCTAAGATGTTGCAATGCAATTATCCGAGAACCTATTTTGCTTTTTTTACTTTTTGAGGTCGCGCTCAGGGCTTGTTTAAATCGATGATAATATTATATCAGAAAAAGTAGAAAGCTGAATGCTTGAGAACCGTGTCACCTATGTCTGGGCTTCGGGAAGAGATTACTCTGAAACATTTGATGAAACCATTCAAGAACCTCTTTTTTTCATACACTCCGAGACCGTGCTCTGAGTTTGTTTGAACTGAGGGTACTATTACCTCGGGAAAAGCTGAAAGCTGAATGCTTGAGAACCGTGTCACTCATGTCTGGGTTTCAGAAGGAGATTACCCTGAAACGTTTAATGATCATAAGCTTTTGCTTCATTTGTTAGCTGACTTTAGAAGTAAAAAATAAAAAATAATTTTATTAACTTTTAGGGAATTTACTACAAAATTTTTTTATGCTTCTAAGGATAATAAAACTTCAAGTGTTCAGCATTCCAAAACTTTCGAACTTGGTTTCCGTTGGGAGATTCCAACTTATAAACTCCGGGTCTGAAGACTTGGGTGACTTTATAGGACCCTTCCCAGTTTGCACCTAAAACGCCATCTCCTGGAACTTTGGTGTTCAGGGTTACTTGTCTTAGGACCCATTCTCCCAACTGAAAGGAACAATGCCGAATTTTCTGGTTGTAATATCTCGCTACCTTTTATTGGTGAGCAACGACTTTTATCACAGTCATGTCCCTCTTTTCTTTTAATAGATCTATTTACAAACGTAAGCCCTTATCATTGGACTTCTCGTCATAATTCTTAACCTGGAAGATTAGTATGCTCAATTATATTAGAATCATTCCCTCACACCCGAAGGCCAAGCTATAAGGAGTTTTTCCTATGGCAACCTTGGGTGTGACATGGATGCCTAAAGGACCTCAGAAAGTTTATCAATCCATGTACCTTTATGCTCTTTGAGCTTCTTTTTTAGAGTCTTTTTGATGACCTTATTGGCTGCTTCCACTTGTTTATTAGCTTTAGGATGAGCTAGAGTTGCGAATTTGAGGTCAATTGCAAAATCTG
This sequence comes from Cedrela odorata, assembly GCA_035584115.1. NCBI lineage: Eukaryota > Viridiplantae > Streptophyta > Magnoliopsida > Sapindales > Meliaceae > Cedrela > Cedrela odorata. Next base: position 2,177,947 of record JAXCLQ010000004.1, read on the forward strand.
AGCAGAACTTCCTGAAGTTTGCGTTGTCAAATTGCTTTTTATTATTCGTAATCAATACTTGAGGTATTCCAAACCTGTAGATGATGTTGTGTTTGACGAATGTCGTAACTAATTTTTCTGTGATAGCTGCCAAGGGTTCGGCCTCCACCTACTTTGTGAAGAAGTTGATAGCAACCACAGCATACTTAGTGTTTGCATGTGCTTGCGATAAAAGTCCAATGAGATGGAATCTTCACTGGGAAAATGGCTAAGGACTCGCCAAGGAAGTTAGCTTCTCTAGAGATTGTCAGGAATGCAGTCGTGCACTTGACATTTATGACACTTTTTAGTTAGCTGCACTGCATTCCGAGAAAGTGTTGGTAAATAATACCCTTGCCTTAATATTCTGTGGGTCATAGCTCGAGCTCCTCTATGTCCACCACATATCCCTTGATGGATTTCATCTAGGGTCCGAGTAGCTTCATCAGGTCTCAGACATTTTACGTAGGGCATATTGTACCCTCGCTTGTACAGCTGTCCATCAATAATGGTATATCTTGCAGACCTGTTTCTAACCTATCTCGCCTGATCTTTATCCTCCGGAAGCTTACTATCTTGAATATAAGACCTTATCTCATCGACCTAACATTGATGTCGATCTAACTAAGATACATAACTCTTGTGGTCTTCATTTTCTGTACTTCTCTGTTCCAATACTTCTATTGGTACCGACGTGGGAATGCTTCCTTTAAAGTAGAGGCCAGTTTTGCTAACATGTTTGCCTTTGAATTTTCGGCTCTCGAAATCTATTTGATTCTGATAGTTTTCAACGCGCTCAGTACTTGCATGGCTTTTTTCAAGTATGCCTGCATACAACCTTTGCGCGCTTGGAACTGGCCGTCCAGTTGGTTGACTACTAATTGGGAATCACAGTGGAGGTCGAGACCTGTGATTCCTAAAGCCAGAGCTAACTTAGCCCCTGCAATCAATGTTTCGTACTCCGCCTTCTTATTGGTGAACTTAAAATCAAACTTTAAGGAATACATTACCTCAACACCTTTCGAACTTACGAGGACCACACCAGCTCCTCCTCATTGAGCACTTGAAGCTCTATCGATGAAGAGGTTTTAGATCTCCGCTTCTTCGTTTGAGGTGGTTGGGTCTTCTCGGCCAGAAGGTTGTTCTGCAATCTGGTAGACAATTAGGTGTTTTGACACCGATCTTTCGATAACAAAACCTGCTAAAACCTGACATTTAATCGCTTTCTTAGGCTTGTAGATGATGTCATACTCGCTAAGTTTAACATATCACTTGATCAATCAACCTAAGAGGTTTAGCCGATGCAGGATTTGTCTTAGCGGTTGGTTTATTACTACCACAACCTGATGAGCTTGGAAGTAAGGTTTAAGCTTCCTTGTCGCCACCACTAATACTAGTGCTAACTTCTCTAACGGTGAGTATCTTTTCTCGGTTTCTAGTAACACCTTACTAGTGTAATAGATGAGACGGTGAACTTTCTCAAAATTTACCTTTACTAAGACTAAGCTTACCGAATGGTCGCTTACCATGAGGTACAGGTAAAGCATTTCTCCGATCTCAGGTCCATCAGGTGAGGTGAGTATGCAAGATACAACTTCAGCTCTTGAAAGCTATGCTTTCATTCCTTTGTCCACTTAATTTTCTTCCCTTTTCTTATAATTTGAAAGAAAGGGAAGTATCTATTGGTAGCTTTGGACAGGAACTTGCAAAGTGCTGCTAGTCGCCCCATCAAACTTTGGAGCTATTTGAGATTGGACGGGGACTTCAAACCCAATATGGCATTGATCTTCTTTGGATTAGCTTCTATACCATGTTCACTAACCATATACCCAAAGAACTTCCCATCCTGAACCCCAAACACACATTTCTTAGGGTTCAACTTCATTTTGTACTTTTTTTAGTAAGAGAAGGTTTCTTCCAAATGCTTGAGGTGGTCTCGGGTATTTTGTGATTTATTAATTATGTCATTCACATAGACCTCCATAGTTTTGCCTATCAGTAGTTTGAAGACTTGGTTGACTAACCTTTGGAAGGTAGCCCCAACATTTTTCAGTTCAAAGGGTATTACTATATGACAGTATATTCTATGATCGGTAATAAATGCCATTTTCTCCTAGTCTGATTTGCTCATCCTGTTCTGATTGTACCCCAAGAACGCATTCATGAAGCTTAATAATTCGTGACCAGCTATCAAGTCCACCAAATTTATCGATTTGAAGGAGCGGGAAACTGTCTTTGGGACAGGCTTTATTTAGGTTCATGAAGTTTACATATATTATTTATTTACTATTGGCATTTTTAACCATTACCACCTTCGATACCCATTTGGGGTAGTGCACTTCCTTGATGAATTTTGCTTTCATCAGTTTGTCGATTTCGGCGTGTACTGCTTTTCTCTTTTTTTGCTTTATTGGTTTATGTTGGGGATCGATAGCGAGTCGGTGAGAGATTATTCATGGATCGATACCCGGCATGTTTTCATAAGATCATACGAACAAGCCTATGTATTTATTCAGGATGCCCTTGAGTTCGAACTTCAGTTCTTCTAGGAGTTGTACACTAATTTTAATGGTTCTCTGAGGTGACTCATGATCTAGAATGATGGATTCGAGTTCTCCAGTTGGCTCTAGAGCCGACGATTTGTCATCTTGCTCCATCCTCTTCGCAATTAGCTTATCTCGCAAGTTATGTTCATTGGCTTTTAGGATTTCTCTCCATGGGCACTTCGATAGGCAGTATGAGCCTTTGGAAGACATGGCAAAACACGAACTAGCTTCCTTTTGGTTTCCCTTAACAATTTTGATTCCTTCTCCTGCTCAGATTTCAACTTTAGATAATAGATGCTCTCTATTGCCTTTGTGATTCTGAGAAAATGTATCCCAAATCATGGTGTAGGGCATTTTGAGGTTGGCTACTTGAAACTTCACCATTGTAGTCTTCTGATAAGGCAATTCTCCCATAATGATAGGTAGCTACACTATTTCTGGGGGTAAACGCATGATTCCTCAAATCTGTGGAAGGCAGTCTCGACAGGTTGGAGCCTCAGATCTTCTATTCCTAGAGAATATAAGGTTTCTTTGAAAATAATATTAGTTGAATTTCCTATGTCTACCAATATTCTACTGACCTGAGACGTTCCCACTGTCAAGGTTACTACCAAGGCATTGTCATGTGGGTAATGTACTCCTACTTCGTCTTTATCCGTGTTATAATTGGTATCAATGCGAGTTTTTGTTTCTTTTCGACTTGGAAATTCATGATATGGATATCCGACGAGGTGTTCAGTAGAGAGTACCTGAAATAACTCCTTTTAGACTAGTTTGAATTCCCAACCAATGTCGCTATTCCTGAGATTACCATAGTCCTTTCTTCTCGCCTCGATCCACGCTCGATTTCCTGATTTGAGACCTTAACTTTATCCTCCTCTTCAGCTATCAAGTCTTGTAGGTAATTGTTCCAGATCAATATTTCCACCTGACTTCTGTCAGATGTCTATCGCTCTGGTGGAACTTGCAAAACTTATTCTTGACTTCTCTCACTAGTTTAGCCCTCAATAGGCAAGGTTCCACCAAGATAGTTCCTTGTCTTGCGATCTCCTTCCAAACCTATGAAAGTGAAGCTTTTAAGGGAGTGAAAGTTTGATTTCTTTGAACATGAGCTACTCTCCTTATGTCATCTCTCGCAGGTGAACAGTACCCTTTCGAATGAAAGTTCTCTCTTCCTCCAGTTGTCTCTTTCTGACCTTTAACCTCTTCTACTTTTTCTATCAAGATTGTGGAAGTTTCTCCTGTCATCGTGTTTTCTTCCCGGATCGATCTTGGGATTCCTAGCCCCTTCCAGAGATCCTGGTTTGAAAAATTTTTTCTTCCCTCATCTTGAGAACGATTTAATTTTCAATCTCAATCTCATTTAACAGCTTTCTTCTAGATGTTTTATAAGTGGTAACAGAGGGTTTTCTCACAGCGTACCATCCTCGGTCTATTTGTAAACCTTTTCTGAGACCTTTCAGAACTAAGAAGTGATGATAAGTTCGTAATTCTATCACTTCATCATGATATCTTTTGACAAAACTCCTGAGACTTTCACTCTCTCCCTGCTTCCTAAATAGCAATGAACTCGGAGTCTTAAGGTTGATGGTAGCACCTTTGAACTCATTGACAAAGACTTCGTACAACTGTTCAAAGCTGCTGATGCTACCAGGTGTTAGACTGGTGAACCATTTTCTCACTTGTCCTTTTAAAGTCAGCGGAAACAAATGGTACATCTGAGATTTATCCAACCCCTATATTAACATCATTTCTCTGAATAGATCTATGTGAAACGGTTGATTTGGGGAATCTTAAACTTTAAAGGAAGAACGAGGTTCAGTATTTTCTGGGAAAAAAGAGGTTTTGAGTAAAAACCCATCTTCACGAAGCATCGTCCCCCCTTTGCCTCTCCCTTCTCTTCTGGTCTTCCAACTCCTCGATTAATTTTTGCACATGGACCTCTAAATTCTTAACTCGATCATTGTCTTCCCTAGATCTCCTCCTTCAAGACGGACTCCGTATAAAACCTTCCCTTTGCTGTTTTTGATCTAAAAACACCCTAATGTCCTCCTGACCATGACTGTGACATGATTTCTTTTTACACGCTATCATCAAATCATCAGACGAATATTCAAACATCTGCGGCGGCTCATCATGGAGCCTATCGGCATCATCATTGCCTTGAGGTTCTTTGAAAGGATATCCAGAAATCTTCCCTTTTCCATTCTCTGTGGCAATGTATTTTCTCCTAGTAGTGTTTTGATGATGCTCTGTCACACAATTTGTATGCGTTGTATCGACACACTGCTCTCAACAACTTCGACTAGTTTTGACTTCTTTAACGTCGGGGAACCAGCTTGAAACATCTTCCTCATCTGTGCTACTTCCTCAGCCAAAGCTTGAATCTGCTTATCTTTTTCCGTGTATTGCTTTTCCTTCTCCACTAGCCTCTTGGTCAACTAGGTAGTTTCTGTCGTATTCGGACGGGGGAGAAATTGGTGCGGCAACGAAGCTTCTGAATCGCGGTTCACATTCTCTAATGGCAACGGCTGATCTCTAATATCCTAATTAACAACCGTATTGCTATCAATAATATTGTCATGAGGATTCTCTCTCGTCGTTACTCTATTCCTTATTACATACGTACGCGAAGTTGCCATGTTTTTCTATTTGTAATTTTTTCTGACTTTTTGTTCAGATTTCCCACAGACAACGCCAAATGTTGATGCAACAAAAATCCTTCTTTGGACTCAGTGCATTAGCAACGATATTTTTTCTCTTTCCTTGCTTGCCAACTTCTACCTGCGCTCACAATAAAAGAATATGGGGGGTGAAAATCTGGTTATTCGGCGAAAGCCCTCTGATGCTTAAGTTATGATTTTTCTTGTGGTTATTTTCTTTGGAGAAAGAGAAAGCCAAAAGAGAATTGCAATCTTTTTTTTTTTTGCCAAACTTTTAGTAGTCGTATCTAGTTATAACTCATCTCCTTTTATAGATATTATTATCTCCTTATTATGGCTAAATACTATGAAATCTAGTAGTCAGAATCCCACTGTTTGAGAATCACGGAGATTCCATAGATTAAACATCGGCTTCCGGATTTGATGACAATATATTCTTAGGATTCTTATTATATAAGAAGCTTAATTTAGCAAGAATTCTTATTACAGAATAATCCGGGAACATATGGAAAAGAGATAAATCCTTCATTAATACCTAACTGTAGCGAGGTCTTGAAAATATTTGTTTGAGGATCGTTTTTATCTTGAAATAAGCTCTGGCGCTGCCTGGTCGAGACCCTCGATACCTTTATAAGTTATGGCTAAGACTTTTGTAAGCTATGACCGAGACCTCAATGAGATGTGGTCGAGACCTTTATGTTGCGTCCCTGGGATAAGACTTGATCTAAGCTTCCTGGTGACTTTGAGAAGTCTCGGTTCCCATCTTTCCTGAAATCTTCGTTATACCCTTTATTATTATGTCGACCCGAGGTCTCTTCTTTCTTTTGCAAGACAAAACCCAGGCCCTCTATCACTTGAAATAGTTTTTTTTGGTAACAGTTGGTCTCAAAACACCATCCATCATTTCATGTAGAGTCATTTCTGGCCTTTATTTTTCTGGGTCTTTTGCATACTGAACTATATCCAACAATAATAATATTGATTGCGTGAATGCAGAAAATACTACAATGAATGTAGAAAATACTACAACTTAAAATTATGCCTCATTGTTGCCAAAAATAACAATGAACTCTTAATTAAGAATCATCACTCTCACATTGTACCAATCTTAGAAGTAAATATTAATAGATACAATCACCATAATTATTGGCATGGCCATGGATGCAATTGTGGTTTAAATAATTACGAATCAGTGGAAAAGTAAAGTAGGGCTGAGCAAAATCAATTTCAATTTTAGTTCTTTTTGAAATATAAATTAACCTTAAATAAATTCGATTTTGAAATTTTGAAATCGAAACCTACTCTATTTAACTGGGGACCTTATTTTTTGATTTCGCTTTTATTCCGGTTCGAAAATATATTACCTTACTTATCAATTATTTCAACAAAATATATATTATAAAGGTCCTAAAAATTCTTTAAGTATAATAGTATAAGTATTCACTTAAACTAAGAATTTATATTGTACAATTATTAGAAGTTATGAATTCCACGTTTATTTAGTAAATTTGACCAGCACATCATGTTAATACATTGTATAAATAAGAAATTTCAGTGAATCCACATAAAATTTATGTATTTTACTGGTTAAACAAAAATTAGCATATCCACATGATATTTCAAAATAAACGGTGGACTAACCGTTAGGAAAAATAAAAAATTTCATCTCATATAAACAATTTTATAAAAATAAATGCCCACGAATTTAATTTCATAAAAAAATTCTTAAAATGATTAAATTAATACTATTAAATTATAAAACCAGTAAAATACATAAATGAAAAATTAAGTGAAGAAAATAGAAGAGAAATAAGTTAGAAAAGAAAATTAATATATAATAAATTATTTAAAAAACATTATATTATTACTCGATTTAATATTATATATCATAAAAAAATATACATAATAATATTATACCGTGTATATATTTATTTATTGTAATTATTAACTTGTTCGACAATTTAAAAATAAATATATACTTATAATACAAATAACATAATAAATTAAATTAAATTAAATATTATAAATATATTAATTAATTTTTTTTATATAATTCAACGGATTAAGAATATTCTCTTCATATTTAAAATCCCATGTTTGAACTTAAATGTTAATAATTTTTTGTTTTCAAATGAAAAGTGATTCAGTGATTCTTTAACTCAATTCCAAAATCAAACAATCAAATCTAATCTTAAAAAAATCAGAATTGAACTCAGAACCAAAATCAGCCCGGCCCGGTTCTATCGTCTATTTTGGTTGGATTCCAACCTTTGAACCATGAAAGTCTGTCTGTCATATTTTTCGGTTTAAATTGATTCCATCTTTTTTTATTCCTCGACCTGAATTGAACTGACCCGAAACTACCGGTTCGAGCCGTTAGACAGCAGTACGGACGATGGTCTCTTCCAACCAAGATACGTAGATATACGGATATAACGACTAGAACAAATCCAGGTAGGTATTATGGGCGAAAATGGCCCCCTTATCCGTGGAGTTCTTCTGAGCTGTCTTCGAAGCCTCGAGATCCACTTTCAAATCTCTTATTTTGTCCAAAAGTAGGCGCTTATCCCATGCATTCCTTTCTTCGTTTTGAGTCACTTCCAAGAAGGTCATTACCCTCTGATTTACCTCTTTTAGCTTCGCCCTAACTGTCTTAAGCTTAGGTTCGGATCTCTAGCACTTGGATTCAACGATGGCAGCCTTCGTAGCAACCCTAAACGCCGTCATTGAACCCTCTCGGTGCACAGTGAAGCCATGGGTGAGTTGACCAACAAAATCAGACTAAATTCTTCAAAAAATTCTAAGAAAGAAGTTTTCATACCTTGTTGGCAAGCTTAGTGAAGAGGTCATAAGCCTCAGGGTGAGAATAACAAAAAAACCTTATCTGACCAGCTTTTCTTAACCTTACTCTTGGATACACGAAGAGCAAGGAGCAGATGATCGTATCAAGGCTTGGCTCTAAAATATCAATAACGTGAAGTTGACTTCCCGAGCTCTCGCCTGCGTAATACTGTCAGCGGCTTCAAAGAGCCTTTTTTAGAGATTTTATCTTTTCCTTCGACTTGAGGAGCAAGATTGTCAAGAACGGTGACTACGGTGGTAAGACCAGAGGTCTCTAGTCTAAAAAGGTCCTTATGAAATGAAAGATATTATTGGGTATTTGATACACTTCTCTAAACCACCTAAGGACTGATTCAATCAAAGATGAACGATACCAGTCCATCTCATATAGATTGCTAGTTTGACGAACCGACTTGGTCCTCCTTAGGAGTGTTGGTGGAGACCCCATCCTTGGGAAGTATATCATCCTCGGATCTTTCAAGAATATTTTCAAAGACCTCACCAGCACTGTTGGTTCTCTCATCATTGTCCTCAGAGTCTCCGAAGTTGACATATTCAGTAGTTTTAGCCAAGGGCGAAACAATATTTTCATGTATCCTCAGAGTTGAGGGCTTTCTAAAGAGGGCTTTGGCTCTTATTTCCCTCTTCTCATGGGACATTTGGTCCCATCTTTCGGCTAAGGTTGAGGAAGAGGACATAAAGTTTTGATCAAACATTTGAGTGTTAAATGACTGCTTGGATAGGTTCTGAGAATAAGAACCGACACTAGACAACCTAGGTTAAGAGAAAAATCGACCAATCAAGCCGACAAGACGAAAACATATTAGATTGTTTCAGCTACTCAAAACATCCAAGCAAGCGACCTGACCGCATACAACAACGAATATAAAACAAACAAAACTCTCGAAATATATATTTTCTATTCATCTACCAACACCCAATCAAATCAATGCGGATAAACAAGACTCATAAGTCTAATATCAAGAACACATCAAAAAGTAGAAAAGAAGAGAAAACAAGGAATAAAGCAACAAAACCCAGAAAGCAAAAATTCGAACCTAAAAAGAACTGGAGCAAAAGAATAGCAACACAGACAAAGTAGAAGGATAAGCCAGAGATTCAAAGGGTTTTTCTTAATCTTTATCTCATTAAAATGCAGCTTTGTCTCTCTAGAAAATGCAAGAAAAACGGGTAAAAAAGGAAGAAAGATAAAGCAAAGCATTTTATAGGTACTAAACGCGCAAGATCTGATCGTCTAGATTTTAATGGTGTGGATGGTACACAATTGCGGCTTATTGGTAGCATGACGCAACGCCTACCACGATGGGACGTGATTGGGTGAACGTGAAAAACAAGGCGTTGAAGTATTTAAATGTCATCGTAATTCTTGTGCCTTCTTAAATTTCAAATCAAGGTTATTAGAACCGACGTGGCCTTTTAGATGTCACTAAATGAACCGAGCTAAGGACATTGAGATGATCACCGAAGAACCTCTAAACTATTTAAGGCTAAAGACGCCGAGGATGTATTTAACAGCCCGAAAGTGGCCTTTTAGATGCCGCAGTTTTGTGGCTCCAGACGCGAAATTCGTTGGAGGACTCTAATTGGAACCATGAATTTACTATCAACCCAATCAGATACGATGTTAGCAGATCTATTTCACCTTCGGTAACCCAAGGAAGAAATTCTCACCATGACCCTAGAAGAACAAATCATTTGTGCTATATTCCCCGCATCCCTCCTACTCAGCAGAATTAGTCCTTAGCACGTATTAAAAGATTATGATACTGAAAACACATGTCCTGTAGTCAGGTTTTATCCAGGTCATCTTCGATTCTAATTAATATGTTGTCCTCATCAGAAACTCTGATTAAGACAACTTGTTCACACAAGACTTGTAGTTAATGTAGAGTCCTAAATGGATTATACTCATAACTCTATAAAAGGATAAGTATAGTTTAGTAGAGTCCTAGACAAACTATGCTTTAGTCTCTAACAGAAAGACAACTTCATCAATTTTCAGAGTCAGACTCCTATTACTATAAGAAAATAAGGGTATGAAGCTATAAACAAGGGGCTTCAGATCCACTCTATAAAGGAAAATCACTCAAAAAGACTCTTTTACTATTCTAGAAACTATATAAATATAATCTAATTTACTAAGAATCATAGAAAATCTTAAGACCGACTTAGGCATCGGAGACTTCTTTTGGGCAACCAGCACCTCTGATTTGTGCTCATCTTATGGGTAAAGTTAGAATTACAATGACATTGGTCAGACCTATTCTGAAGTCATCCGATCCGAGGAGATTAAAAAAAATCAAGAACTCCACGTCAACAAATTCTATCCCTCGAAAAAATAAATCATTTGTTAATACTTGGGAGGTGAAAATCATGTGTTGACGCCTAGCAAACGAAAATCATATATCAACACTACTCTTAATCATTGCCTTAGCATCTATTTTGTCGGAGGTTCAAATATCCTAAATCTGTTTATTATAATTATTTTTCTTACTTGTAAAGTCTTGGATTTTTCAGTAATTTCGAACTTTTTAATTTTTGTTAATTATTTGTAATTGATTAGTAATTAATATATTAAGTTCTACAATCGAATTTAATGTGCTTTGGATAATTTTACTACTTTTGATTTCAAAGTGTTAATCACTAAATTATGTTTGTGGTGTCTTAAATTTTTGTAAATTTTCTAAAACTGTTGAGTTTTATTTGTTATAATCATTCACAAACTATTATTTTAATATATTTTATTCGTACTTGTTAATTATTTTTAACAATTTTTTTATATTTTTAACTTGTATTTATAGCTGTCCTATTAGTTGGATTAATTCTTTGATTTCTTTCTTTATTATAATTTTTTTTTATGTATATATTTTCCACTTTTATTTGTAATTATTATAAGTTTCAGAATTCTAATTATACAGATTTATAAACTTATTAATTCTTTAAATTTTCTTTTTACTAGGAAATTTACATATTTATTTTCTATATTCTTCCAATTTTTTTTTTTTAATATAATCAATATTATTTGCTAACAGATTAATAGACAAACAAACTTCTATTTGTAATTGTTCTTGTAAATTAATTTATATAATTTTTATATGTTGACAGATTTTTAATTTTTTTAGTATTGATTTATTATTATTTATTAATTCTTTGATTTCTTTTTGACTAAAAAAAAATTAGATAATGAATAAGACTATTTTCATTCAATAAAATTCTACTAACACTCGTTATCTATTAAAAAAATCTATTCATAAGAAATAAATTTTTTATTTTATATTGTTATTCATGGCTTTGAATAAGAAGCTGATAGAATATTGTATTTTTATTTTAGTAGAATCCCGAAATTTATACTCCCACTATAATGAGAGAAATTGAGGGATTCAAACTCAATTATCACTAGTGTTTATGACAGATTCTTAAATAATTTTACATTTATAAATTGTTTTAATTTTTAGATCTAACTAAACAATTTTATTCATGTTCATTCAAATGAGATTTAAGTTACGATTGGAAACGTTCAAAAAAGTGTTAAAATATGCAAGTGAATATTCAATTTAACATTTTCTAATTTTTATTTATTTATTAAACCATAGTTTAATTAGTATATAATTATATACTAATTTAAAAATTACTTTAATAATATCTAAATTCAATAAGTTATTTTTTTTTTTTTTTTATAAAAAAGATAGTCAGATACATAAATAAATAATTATGTTTTTAATTTATACTGTCAAACATGTCCTTAATTCATATATTTTATAGACTAAATTTCTTGCTACATCAATAAATTCTACTAATCTTTGACCAATAACCTAAAAAATTCATAAATTTCTTCTTAAATATTAATATTCCTAGTTCTACATATAACAATTTTCTTACAAATATGCCAGTGAGAACAGCCACCCAAAATAAGTTCATGATTTTAAAGTAAAATGCATTTAATAGACTTGTTTCCCTTTTGGTTTGGCTTCACTCGGTCAAATTATTTAATTTTCATTCAAGAAGAGCTTTTGAAAGATTAAAAAACTATTTTTACTTTTGCTTGTAGAAAATTTTAAGTTTTTGGGAGTAGAGTTTTTGAATTTTTATTTTTTTAATAATGTTAAATATTTGAAATACTCTTTATTTTATTTTAAAAGTTTTATTCTATTTCTTTCATAATATAATTTTAAAAAAACTAATATATTAAGATAATTACAAATATTTTACTAGAAAATATTTGTAACACCAAATAGCTCATAATTTTTTTGGTCGAAAACTCTACTTATAAAAGTTTTATTTATAAAAAAGTCTACTCTAAAAAATATTACTCAAAAAGTTTTATATATATATATATATATAAACCCCTTAATTTTAATAGCTAATAATTTTTCATCTTTTATATTATCATCTAAGATTATTGTTAAACTGTTTAGTATTATTCAGTATAAAACAAACCCTAACAGGTTTATAATTTTATTTTCACCATTACAAGATTCAAGAACTCAATTTCTCAAAAATAAACAAATTAAAAAACGAGCACTAATCTCTAAACCTTCATGAACACTCAACATTCAAAGTAATTATTTAATCACTCACAATTGAATTACAACCACATAATTTTCTTTTTTGAATTAGATATAATTTTTTTTTAAATTTTAAAATATATGATTAAGAGTTTAAAGTGTGATAAAACATAGAGCCCCAAAATCAAAGCAACAAGTAAATTTAAAATTTTAATTAGTCAACAAAAATTATACTATGTTATTTAACAAAAGTGAAAAACAAATTAAATTTTAACCCTACTTTTAGTTACCAAAACAATGTGTTTTGTTGTCTAATAAAAAAAATTAAAAGTAAATTAAATTTTAATCCTAAAAAGTTTAAAATGTCAGAGTCAAAATCTCCTAAAAATGTTAAGGAAAAATTAGATGCCGAGAGAATCCAATTCTTTAATTTTATAGTTAAAATTATTTAACATTTAAATAAAAATGATTAATTGTTTAAATATTTATTTATTTAATTTATTAATTAAATGTACAAATAATAATTTAAATTTAATTATTACATATTTAAATAATTTTTATTTATAATTATAAACATATAAATATATATTTTTACTGATATAATATTTAAACATTCATAAATCAACATAAAAAAATCCAATAACCAAATGAATATAGTAATATAAATTCATTATTAATATTATATTGATATAAATATATTCAATTATTTATTAGATATTTATTTTTTACTGTGTTAATATATTTTATAATTTATCAAGTATTAATTTTTTTTTTTATTTATGAAGCATTTTTAATTAAAAAAATTAATTTTAAATTAATAACACAACTTATCCTACAGGGAGTCAAAGAATAAGAAATCTTATGATTTTGGATTAAAATGGTAAGACCCACTTAGGTTCTGCACCATTTATCCAACCTTCTCTTCTGCTAGAGTTGGAAAAAAAAAAAAATGTAAAATCCCAAACTAGCCTGTCATTCCTTACATACCCTTAAAATGGGATTAAGTACAATTCATACAATGTACTGTTACATCCAACTTTTTTGATCAAGTTTTAAGTTAAAATTTTACAAGTCTTCGATTTTACATTTCATGTTTTATAATTTACTTTAATTTTTCAACTTCAATATTACTTGTTTCAAAATTTGTATTAGAAATTTAATTTTTAAATAGAATATTTTATATTATATATATAATGTAAAAATGCATTCAATGTAACAGCCAAGTCCCAATAACATATACATTTTATTATAAATATTCTTCCTACTTGTTTTTTGAAAACTAGATATTTCCAAGAGTTAAAGAAAATTTATACAAAATAATAAACTATCATAAACAGGGTACCAATTAAAATTATCATGTCAAACTCAAACTCAAATTCATTTAATAATCATTTTAAAAATTAAAAACTTAAATCCAACATTTTTATTAAATGATTAAACATATTATAATAATATCACTCATCAAACATATATATATATATATTTTAATATATATGATAATATATTTTTATAATACTTATAACATTATATACTCAAATACAAATAAATTTTATTCTAAATATAATTAATTTTTTTACAAATATATATATATATAAAATATATTTATTAAATTATAAATGTATTAATATATTATAATTATTCAAATAATTAATCGTATTATAAATAAACTCAAACTATAAACCTAAACTCATCACTATTAATTATTTGAATAATTATAATATATTAATTCATTTATAATTTAATAATCGTATCATTTTATGTCAACTTGAATCCGAAAATTCGTATAAAGTTTGAATTCGTTTAACGAGTTGTGTTAAAAATTACCACCTTAATCACAAGTATAAATACCTAAAGACATAAAAACTAAAACAAATAAGTCAATAATAATAATAATAATAATAATAATAATAATAATACAGTAATTATAAAAAGTAGAGTCGAAACAGTTGTTTTATAAAAATATTAATTTGAAAGAGTAAATTTTCAGGGAAGCAAATGTATCAATCTCTAATACCGTTTTAAGAAAATTGTTTCTACCTGTCATCGGTCTTCAGACTCGGTCACAGAATATGGCTCGACAGAGTTCCAACGGAATAGGAATCCCATTATTACAATCCACAATATATTTGCTTACTTAAAATTTAAGAAAACTATTTCCACTTGATTCAAATTCCTGATCATCAACCTTCAAACTATAACACAAAAGTTGAAATCTTGGATACATAGTAGAGAATCCCTAGAAACAAAATAATATAGTTATAACACGGATCCAAAAACCTGATACAAGCAGAGACTTAAAACGTAAAGTCAACAGTTTAGCTGTTTACAAAATTAATCCCTAAAAATCAGCAATACCAAAAAATAGTCTATACCAACCACAATTGTCATCAAATAAAATTCCAGCTTTCTCAATAGTCCCCAGCTCATTTTCAACAACCCTATGCTCCAAGTTGATAACCTAATTCTATAATAGAATTAATCTTTCTATCCACACCTCCCAAGCAAAATGTGGGAAACCTTACTTCTCCCACATCTAGGGGCCAATAGCTTTTCTTTTACTACACATCCTAGTTAGCCCTTGCCACTTTTCACTAAACTTCCAATGATTTCCCTTTAGGATTCATATTCATAACATGTTGACTGTAATTTTATGGTGGACTACTTGTCAAGCTTACCCAACCCTCCTACTTTGTTTACATTTACGGTGGACAACATAAAAGTTGAGACCCAAGTATGACACATGCAGCATGGTAGGTTGCTATTCAATCCTTTGGTTTATTCATTAACAAATTGACATATATTTGACAATGTTGATGAGTATTGCCAATAATTGAGAGACATCTTACCAATACAAGTTTGCATCTCATAATCTCAATGCTAAAAAATGAGGGTAAGTGGTTACCCTCTGAAAAACTCAGATTGCGTGCAGAGAAGATATTTTTATGATCTTACATTAGCCGTCATGCATATGTGTTTGTTTGATAAATATATAACCTTACAAATTCATGTTATATAAATGATACTATGTGATTGTATTTTATTGCTGAATCAATCGTTAATTAGCTTGTATTCTTTAAGTAGAATTCAAGTTATAATAATTGACCAAAAACATTGCAGAAACAAACTTAATCCCTAAACAGCACAAAATGCATGTAGCTAAACATGACATATGCTTATATGTTATTAAAAATAATATAATACAACCAAAAAGATAGAACATTGTTACCTTTTCCCTACAAAAGCTTAGCAAAGAACATCCTGAAAAAAGTGAGAATGGATATGAGAGTCCCTCCCAAAAGGCACACTTGAAGAAGTTTTCCCCTTTTCCCTGGGGTCAATGAAGAGAAAAAGCATAGAGTTGCCTCTAAAATGGATTCTCCATCTAGAAAATATGCCTAACAAAAAATATTATGATTAGATAAAATGAAAATTTGATGTGTAAGTCATCATTATTTGCAAAATTTAATCATTGATTATGGGATCTTCAAGCCTCCAAAGTCAACCCGCTTTCTACTAAATAGAAAACAGGATCAAAATCATGTATCCATAAAGCAATATTTACAAAAAGCAATCCAAGTACTTGAGAGTCAACAAAAATCTACAGCTCATACGGGATTAGCAATGAGTTCCAATTCACATACTTATCCTCCAAAACATATAATTTCAGCCAATAGTTAGTCCCTCTTAATGTATATATTGACTATGCACTTGCTCCCCCAACCAAAAACTTTCAAAACATAAAAAAGAGGGTTCGTTTGTAATAAAGTTTTAGCCCAAAGACCCGAGACATGCATCAAATACTCCATATCTTATCTGCTAAAGATGGATATATTAAATCCTTAGAATTTATGATATTTAGACATTAACAACTTAAGGTTTAAAGAGAGGATACTTAAACATTCTTGAAGTGAAACAAACCATATGGCACAAGATATCCTAACAAAGAGAACAAAAGACAAGAAAGAGAAGAAAATCAAAGCAGCAAAGCAAGAAAATCATTCCAATTGGGCATAAAGCTGCCACTAAATCATCTCTTCCTAGTGGCACCATTTCTAGCAAAGAAGGGGCCACCTTTGCATTGACAGTGGAGCTAAGAAAAGTAATGAAGAGACACTAAAATTTCAGCTTGACAGATCCCCTGTCAGACAAAATATCCAATACCATTGCTATTGTCAGTTGTTTTTATAGTCTGTAGACTAGATTCATTTTACTTCAGCATGTTAACAAAAAAATCTGTTACAACAATTTCATGACATGGAACCATACTCATTTCACACCACCACCATCACATAGATTTTTTTTAGTTAATATAAAGCATATTTGTATCAAAGTTCAAAACTAGGGGATGGGGAAATGGGAAGGAGAGCATGCATAAATCTATGAGAGCAGGATCTCTTTAGAACAAAACTGATCTCCCGGGATGTCAAGTGAAAGAAAACAATACAGGTTACATATGTCCTAACAAACCACACTCACTAAAATAGAAGGAAAGGGAGCAAAGTTGCAAGGCTAAGCCTGTCCCTTATGCCTAGTTATATATCTGTTTCATAGATTTCAACTGAATTTTACAAGACTGATTAGCTCAAATTCTAACATGAACTTTGTATTCATAGATTTAAATTGAAAAATAAAGAAGAAAGAGGCAGAAAATAATGCATCCTCTCTCAACCCTAATCTTATGTATTTTCAATGTAAATATGGCTAATTAAATATAACATGTTCTTATTAAAAATAGACTATGCATTTAATAAATTTAGTTTATATTGTATAAATTAAAAAGCCACCATCCAAAGGTGGTTGCGTTGTGAATTTTTATTAAAAGCTAAATAACAAAATAAAAATACAAAATTTAATTTTGAATAAATTTTATCTTTTTATATAAAAAAACAAACAACAAAGTACATTCTTTTCTCTTTTATATTTATTTTGTTTTATTTTTTTTAAAACTAAAATCTATCAATTTAATAGTACATGTATTTTCATGCTCAAGTTGAGTTTGAAACTATCTAAACTTAATATTCCCGTGTCTACAATCTTTAACAATACGTCTAAAATTTTACAACTATTAATGATATGCCCTTATTTTTTCTATTTTGTTTGGTAGTACATTGTCTTTAACAAAAATATTTAAGAGTATGAAAATATGATTAAGTCGTGTATTTTTATATCATATAAATTGCAATTATCAAATACAATATGACCAGCTGTATAAATAATGGACAATCAATATGATGTCTAACATAAAAATTATGAGAAAAATAAATCATACACATTTTAATTTATTATGTAAAATAATAATTATTTATACTTGCAATAATAATATAAAAAATATTTTTCATAAATTTATTTCTTATATAATAAGATTATGCCAAACATATAGACACAAATAATCATTATGCTAATTGTATAAAATTTGTTTTTAATACAAATTATGAAGAGATTTAGAAAAAGGGTAGAGTTTAAAGTTTAAAATTTGAAGTCAGTAGAATCATGATTCCTCACCTTTGGAAGACAAATCATGAATCCCCATTCCCTCCTTTTTGATCCAAGCAAACAAAGGAACCATTTTTCCTTTATTCATTTCTTTCCATTCCCTATTATTACCTCCAACCAAACATGCACTAAGAACCTTAGATCCACCATTTATTTACTAATTAACTATTATGGCTTATAGAAGATTGCCTATAATAATTTTTTTCTTAGGACCCTCTAATGTATAAATGTCACTTGAATTTGGCATTAGTACATGCAGGCCGATAGACATATATGCTTGAGCAGAATTGTATTCTTATAATAAAATGCAAAATATACAATACTTACTGGCAAACTGTTAAGAAGAGCTAGGATTAGAGAGACGTGGAATAGGCAAATTAAACTCTTTTCCAGAATGTTCGGAAGATATGCAGCGAAAGTTGCCCAACGAGGTTGATATGCAGTTAACGAAACTGAATGTGCCATGGAGATCACATCGCCAACAAAAACAAACGTCCCACCACAGTATGGTTCCATAAATCCTACAGTACTGGAATCTGAAACTGAACTTCTTGCATGTTGCATGCATTCCACAGAATAAGGTCTTGAATATGTGATCTCAGCCCATATCAAACCCAGCAACTGAACTGGACTCAAGCAGGACTCATCCTATACATACAAGTACAATATTTATTCAGTCATTAAAAAGAATATTTCCATTGTATTCCAAGAAAACAAGAGGCAAAACAAGAAAATTTGTTAGAAATTGTGATACTCAAAAGCCTTTATTTAGCTTGAAAACTTTATTCAATTTGCAGACATTCAAATATCTTACATTTGAACATTCGCAGTGGCTTCCATTTGTTAAAGATGTTACCCATCCATCACCACACTTATTAAGCTTCACAACATCCTTTGCAATCAAGCAGTGCCCACTCTCTAATTTGTTCAGCTGACCATCTGCACCGCTAACATTTCCTGATATATTTGTATTGAAGCAGTGAACAGTAAAAAATGCAGTAAAATCACTAGGACAAGCAGACTGGTTGTCCACCAATTGAATCTTCTTGCTTTCTTCAATCATATAATTAGAGATGCAGTATCCCTTCTTGCTGTCAGTTGCCATAAAACTGGCATATTTAGAATGACTTGAATTTTGAAGAGTTTGTTTGTCAAGCAAAGCAGCCATCTCCAGCCAATCGTGCTCATTATGGACATGTATACCATCTAATGACACAATCACATCTCCAGGAGACAAATATCCCGACAAAGGTGATGTGGAAGGTACATCCAAAACCTATTCAAAGTGACCGATATAACACAAAATAGGCGGCAGACAGACGTGCCAAATTAATATATATAATTTACATATGTCTGTGTTTGTATGCACATACATAAAATAACATGAAATAAGTATGTGCTTGTGGTAGTTTACCATGGGACCTTCACCATGTTTGTAGAAGGGAAACAAGATCAAGGGCATGAGAAATAGCACCCATCCACAAACTGCACAACACTAGAGAAGAAACTAAAGGCAATCAGCATTAATTGAACTAAGTATCTTCTGAAATAGCATAAATATGCAACCTGTGACATGAGAAGAGCCTAGGTTAAGAATTTAATACATATAGATGCGCAAGCATTTTGTTGAGACAATGAAAAATGAATAAATTTGATACTGATAGAGCTTCTTACCACTGCATTATGCCAAATGCCCGCACAGTATACACGAAGAACAGTAAAACGTGGTAATGACTGCAGCATGTCGTAATTGAAAGCAACGAGAGCACCGGGAAATACAATAGCAAAGAAAACAGCAATATACTCCACTTGTATGCCCTCACTGCTCTTCAATGATCATAACATCCATTCATAGAATATATGTCTTGCTATAGTGTTCATAATCATATATGTAAAGAAGCATCATTTGGAAAAAGAGAAAGCGACCTGGCAGCAGAAATAGCATGGCCAAATTCATGCACAGACACAGAAATCAAAGTAGAAATTAAGAGATATGCAGCATCGGCAAGTGATACCTGCAATCAGAAACCACAACTGAATTGAAACCCATGATGATTTGGTTTCTTAGGCTAATAAGAAAAAAATATATACATTCAGCAGAAAAAGCTTTCAGGTTCTATGGTAGAAAATTTTTTCATTGGCAGACACTTCCTGCGAAAGCACTTTTTAAATAGCAGAAGAGAAAAGCACTTAGAGCACCTTCTTCCTGATAAACCACCGTAGAGTCAAGTTTTCTACTAAGAATTTTCAAGAACAAAAGGGTTTATTACAAAATCACTACCAAACAAAAGAGAAAGCATTGCTCAACAAAATAAATCTCTTCTACTTTCAGACGTAACCAATTAAAAACAGCTATTGGTGCTTACCGAAGGTGAAAACCCGAACAAGAAGAAAAACGCAGAGCCGTCTGAAATCTTTCCGAGAAAAAGAGTCCAAACAAGAACGCAGCTAACTGCAAGCAGTAGGGTGAGACAAAAACCAACTCCAATCGAGAACCAAACTCTTAGCCAAGCGGCATGTCTTCGTCCGAAACTGAACAGAGCTTCATTGAACACACAGATTTTGAAATCGCAGTACCAGCACGAAATAGTGTTGGCGGTGATATGATTCGGTGCGGTTGGGCCCACCGGAAGAAGAGGCGACTGTCTCGTTCTTCTCCGAAATCGTCTAAATCTCCTCCCTTCCATTCCCCACTGATCGCTCCTCCACTCACCCGTCGAAACTCGACGCTTTGGCAAATGCACCGGATACGACCGGATAGTGGTGGATATTGGGCCGGGTTAACCCGCGGCCTGGCAACCGAATCCGCTCCTACTGTATAATCAGTACACAGACTGGGCGATTATGAATCCGTGGATAGGATTTGACTGGGTAAAAATATAATGAATTGAGTTAGATCCGCGTGAACCCAAAATTGGTTAAGCTCGTAAAGCGAGCTAAATCGACAGATCGAGAGATTTGGGTCAATTTGACTGTTAAATTAAATTAAAAATTAATAAAATTAATAAATTCATGGGTTCAAGTCCAACCATTCTAAAATTGAACTAAAATCGACCTAATCCGATTCGATATTATTTATTTTCACAAGTCAGTCCGGTTTCACATTTTAAAAATCGTAACTCAGCTCGACTTGTTACGCTTCTAAACTTAAACTTAAACTTAAACTTAAACTGAATTAACAGACTCTTAACTCGATCCGAGCCGGCCCGAACTTGTTAGATTGAGCCTGTTAACCACCATTACGACCGGAGACGAAAGAAGGTAAATCTTCAAATTATATATCACATCTATTAAAAAATGTATGACAAATCATTTGGAAAAAATGAAAAATAACTCTTTAAAAAATATTAATCTCACTAGAAAACGGTGGCAATGATTATTTAAAGTGACGCTAACAATATGTTATTAATAATCCTATCCCAAAATTGCTAATTTACATCCATATACCTTATATTCTTTAATATAAAATTTAAAACAATAAATATAAAAAACTTAAAATATAAAATATAAAAGTTAACATGATTAACGTAAAATTTAAAATACATAAAAAAATTAAAATATGAACAAAATAAATTGAAATAATTAATATAAGAGTTGAAAATTTTAAATAAAATAAATGTAGACATAATTTTTTCTAAATTAATCTATCAAAATAGTCATGTTTATTTTTTTATTAAAATAATTAAGCATACCAATTTCGAACTAAAATGCTCCCCATAACCGAGTTTTAAAAAAGTTAAAAATTATATCGAAACTCAATTTTATTTAGGTTGAAATTATTCAACCTACTTAAAATTGAGTTTCAAGTAAGTTGAAATCTATAAACTTTTGTACTTTTTTTTATTATGGGAGCATTAAATTGAAACCCATAAACTTTTTTTTTAAGTTTTTGATTATGGAAGCATTTTTGTTTAAAATTAGTATATTTTGTTAGTTTGATAAAAAAAATAAAGTAGCATGACTATTTTGATAAATTGAATTAAAAAATAACTAATTTAAAAAAAATCTCAATTTTAATAGGTTATACGAATATAAAATCGCTAATAATATTTTTTTTACATAGCTTTATTTTTATCCAATTTTTAATTATGTTCATATTCAAAAATTGTTTATTTATGTTTAAAGATATTGTATTTTAACTAAAATATCCAAAACTTGCATTTAGTATTAGCACAATACAAAAAGGAAATAAAGTGAAAAAAAAAAATACAATCTGTACCATACAATCTTACCTCAATCACTCTCTTATTGAATTTATTAAGATGATTTTGTTGTTGACATATATATGAAAAAAACAAATCTTATGATTTACTTTAGAAAATAATTGGAGAGTTAATCGAAAAGTGGTGAGATTTACAAAGACAGTGAAATTTAAGTTTTTGCTTATCAAGAAATATAAAGTATCAAGAGTTCTTTGACAGGCTATATATGTTTTGCTTGAGATAAATTTAACTAAATTTAGTATTAAAATGAGAGCAATGTTTAAATCTTAATTTCCTTCAACAGTTTTACCTATAAGATCAACGGATAGATGATTTAATAGAGACATTTTATTTTTCTTAGGAGTGAAGTTAGATGTCTCAAAGTTTAGGGGGTTTACTCCGTTTTTTATCACAATGAATCGGTGAGTTTCAATACAATCTACACAACCACTTGTACATGAATGCCAAACTAATATCCTACATTTGTTTGATTCTTCAAGTGGTAATAACCAAACCAATCACACACTTCCTGCAACATAAGAAATTATGTTTCCAGCTACCACCTCATCACATGAACAATACTCTTTGTGTCACTACTATAATGAAGATTATTGTTATGACCAAGTTAGTGATATATGGTTTAAGTAATATTCCTGAAGAAGAAATAAATAGGGATTATTATGGCAATCCAATTAACAGTGTCAAAGAATTTTGCATGGCTAACGACCATTCATAACCAACTATTGTACAAACTTCATTTGCATGTGAAGAAAATGGTTCATCATCAAAAAATCCTTTTCAGTTTTTGTCTTTAATTCCTCAGTAAATTATTATGCCATCTGATGTGTTCTCTAGTTTCCATGACAGTAATATAATAGTTGAAAAATTGTATAAAAATAAAGAGTTATTAAGTAGTAGTTCTAGCTAAATCATTTTAAGGCTACATGTGTGAAAAATAGATGTAGATGGCAAGTTGGGGCAATATTGATGAAGGATAACATATATTTCTAACTTTCAAGTGAAATAGATCAATTAGATGTATATATATTTGTCAAACCAATTAGTTGATAGGCATCACCAGGCAAGCTTTTGACATATTGATGATCTTATGAAGGAAAAATTTCAAGACACGAATCAAATTTACAAACCAAAAAATATTTGAGATGATATTCAAAGTGAATTTGGTATATTAATATCATACAAAAAGGTTTTGCGTGCCAAAGAAGTAACACTTAAAATCATAACCAAAGATTTTGCGAATTCGTCTTACTACCATTATATTTTAATTTTTAGAACATACTAACGTCAGCACAATCACTCATATACATATGGATGTTGATAATCATTTCATGTATTTTTCATAGTGTTTAATGTTTATATCAATGGGTTTCATTCATCAATTAAACTAGTGATAGCAATTGATGGTACCTTCTTGAAAGGTATATATCGTGGAACATTATTTACAACAACCTTCAAAGAAGAAAATGATTAGATATTTCTTTTGACTTTTGAGATTGAAGATTTCGAAAATAATTTGTCATAGGAATTGTTTATGTAGAAGCTAAGAGAAGTTATTAGAGGTGTACAAAATTTGGTATTTATATTTGACTGACATGTGAGCGTTGCAGAAAGCGATATCTATAGTGTTTTCTAAAGAAACACATGGTGTTTATGCTCATCATATTTTAGAGAATATGAGTTTGAAGTACAAAATAACCAAAAACCGATACCAATAAATTTATGATGGCTTACTTTGTGGCTGTGAAGTGTTGTGTTTACCACAATGCAAAAGACTAGCCTATTTGGTGGTGTTATCTATTCGCATTTGTAAACCGAAGACAGATTGATGTTCTATCCGATGGGAATGTGATAATCTCACCCACCTAATCACGTGATACATTTGTCACACCAAGACCATTTATCATAAGCCAATCTAACTTGTAATGCTTACACCTACAATCTTTAGGGGACTCATATTCCAAGTATCAATTCTTTATTAAAAACTAATGTATGCTATAATACCACTTGTTGTAGGCTAAGAGCATATAATATGACCAAAAGACTAGCGTATTAAGTGGTGTTACCTACTTACCTTTATAAATCTAATATCAACCTATATTTTATTCGATGTGGGAAATAATATTCTTACCCACCCAATCACGTGACTCCTTCGTCACATGAAACTCATCTATCATGAGCTCATCTAACTTGCATTGTCCATCCCTGCAATCTTTGGAAGACTCATATCTTAAGTGCTAATTATTTATTGAGGCACAAGATGCAAGTGTTTTGGGGTTCACATGCTAATGAAAATTAAGGTTTGGTTTGATACTTTTTGTTGTGAGCTAAACGCTTACCATCGACCCAAAAGACTAAACTATTAGGTGATATTACCTACTCGCCTTTATAAATCTAAGATTGACTTATATTCTATCTGATGTGGGACGTGGCATTCTCACCATCTAATTAAGTGACGCCCTCGTCTTGCCAAACTTATGTATCATAGGTCTACCGACCTCATATTACCTATCCTCATAAATTTTAAGGGATTGACATCCCACATTATAATCCCTTTTTAGAGTGCAAGGTGCAAGTGTTTAGGGTCTACATGCAAATGAGAACTTGGATCTGCTTAAATACTAATTGTCATGTGTGTTACGCTCACAAAGTACCGCAGGTATAATTCTAATAAAGCGTTCACCCGCTCATTTTACCCATCAGTTTAAAGGTGAAAGCTTGTCGAAAAGTGGAGTGCTGAGCCTATGAGCTTGAACAACTCAGTCCAAAATCTCCCAGTAAATCTGGTTCATCAAAGTGCAAAAGGTGCCTAATTTGTATGCCAACTCAAAGTTAAACTCTGCCAGAAAATCTTGCCACCTTGCTTGTTTTGGGCTGAGTTTCTTCTAGTTTTGGAAGTAACTTGTGGCTACATTGTCCATTTGTACTGCAAATTTTGATCTAAGCAAGTAATGGTGCTAAGTGCGCAATGTATGAACGACTGCCATCATTTTCTTCTCTTGCATCGTATAACGCCGCTCCGTGTTGTTGAGCTTCCACTCTCAAATGTTATTGGATGTCTCTGCTGCATAAAAACACTCTCGATGCCAAAATTTGATGCATCCATTTGTACTTCAAACGGTAATGCATAATCATGTAGTACGAGTACCTACTCTTCTATCACTGCACGTTTTAAGCAGGATAGAATTGGCGCTTGAGCCCCTGCTGTAGCGCGCCCCAAGTGTCGATGGTGTATAGTCCCTTTTGAATTTCCGCATGCTTCCTAGGCCACTAAAAAAGTGCATGGTCAAAAAAGTAGAGTGTTGCGGTACTTACTTTATCTTGTTCATTCCGCAAACCGATTATCTCAAAATACCGCTCCATTTGCCAAAAGCAATCGTCTAGCTTCTTTGCGTTTCGCTTTCCACTATACGCCTTGGGTTTAAGAGCTTCAACTCTTAGAGTATGAACAGCCCCATGAAAGGAGCCAACCCCGCTGGCTACCACTCGCTTGCAAAGGCTAATGTCACCTTTTGCATCCTCCAAGCCGCTGTGCAAAAAGTCCATTTGTTGCTGCATGGTCTCCAAAATCTCCAGAATTTTGGCTTCGAACGCTTTTAGTCCTTGATGCTGCTTCTCCTCGGTGGAATGGGTGGAATTGTGGACGAGCTTCTACAGCTCTTCACTTTGAGCGGCCAGCCCGCTTTCGATGTTGTCCACCATTTGTTCCAAACTATCTAGCCGATCCCTCACATCAACCAGCCCTTTCGTCACCTTCCCTATAGTGGTGCCGAGTTCATTGAGAGTATCACGAGACTTGCTTTATGCTCTAATCCGCTTCCCCTCAACAGGATTAGATTCTCTACCACGCATCTCATCGCTTTGTGTCATGGTAGTCTATGCAACCTTAAATGCACAACTTGAAATAATTGATATTAAGTTAGCCTTAGTTTCACACAAACTCAAATACTAAAAAGCAAAGAAAGAGAGATGATAATAGAGCACAAGAGTTTAAAAGTAAATTGGTTAAATAAGCTTAGATCATTTGACTAAATAAGGTATTCGCTATATATATTTGAACATATTTATAAT
The DNA here is from genome assembly GCA_035584115.1 of Cedrela odorata. Classification (NCBI taxonomy): domain Eukaryota; kingdom Viridiplantae; phylum Streptophyta; class Magnoliopsida; order Sapindales; family Meliaceae; genus Cedrela; species Cedrela odorata. The sequence continues at coordinate 2,204,325 of JAXCLQ010000004.1, forward strand.
TAATAGTCATGATTAAACCTCTAATATCTCTTCTGATGGCCTAGAATGATATGTTTAAATATAATCTCTAAAATCAACGGATTTTATCATATAAAGAAGATTTTTTCATTATACCCATAATATCTCATAATTATAGAGATACTTGACATATTTACAATATGGTCTAATTAATACAAAATCTTCTAGAGGGATATAACATCTATATTGTGATAATGTGAGTTATGTGCTCGGCAAAAGACATAGGCATGACAAAAGACATATCATGTTAGTGACTTTAATGAGCAAATGTCAAAATTAACAATAATAAGTTTGACACAACCAAATATTTGGAGAAAGATGTTGGATGTCATAAATGAGTTCAAACTTATTTTACAAGCAAAATGTATAACATAATAACTACCACTATTACAAAATGTTTAAATTTAATCCTTAAACACGCATGTTTCCTTTCCACAATTTTATTGGTCGAATATTTAAAGAGTTTATTATAAAGATGGTTATAAGAGAGAATAAATGAAGCTTGTGAGATGTCAACTTACCTCACGAAATGAGCCCATGATAAGATACAAGAATGAATAGAAAAGTCAAGGATTGTGTCAATTTTTCCTAGTTGATCAACTTGAATTTAAAGTTATAGATTGAGATAATAATGTGAACTTCAATACAAAAATATGTACTTTTCAGGAGTTTGACTTAGATTAACTTTCATATGCTTATGCACTTGTAATTTATAAAAATAATTAGTTTCAATATCACACATTTTGCTCACGATATTATATGATTGAAGCACTTGGGACCGCTTATGTAAATCTCACTCATCTAGTTGGTCATAATGGGATTGGGTAATTCTTAAAGAGTTGCATTCATCAGTTGTACTACTTTATGTCTAACAGCCAAAATTTGGTTGACATAAAAAGTAATAGATACAAAAAGTAATCAAGGAAGTAATAAGAAAAAGGTTTTCTTGATGTAAGCAATTGGGACGTAACCGAAAAACCTGAAAAAAATCCAATGTCATTGTATCCCAATTAGATTGTATTTATTTATTGTTTACGTATGTTACTGTATTAGATATTAAAACTTAAATTTGTTCAATCATATGAGATTTAACATTTTTATATGATTTTATGCCTTTTATTTCTCGGTTATATCAAATGTATGCATGTAAATGAGCCTAGTGTATTTTTTTTCACCTTTCATGCACTAAGACTCTAGATATCTTGATATAATTTGATTTTAATATAATATACATGGGTATAAAATTTACACTTGGAAGTCTCAACAAAAAAATGTTAAGAGAAATCAGTAATAAAAAAACTTGATAAATTTTGTCGAGTTAATTTATTATATTTTAAATTACACTAAACTTACTCGACAAATTTTGTTCAATAAATTCTTTTATAACTTATTTATATTTTTGCCGAGTAAGTTTATTTTTATAGCTAATTTCTTTCAATTTTGTTTTTGCCGAGTATGATCAACATTCAAAATTTGTATTGGATGTACGAAAAAAAGAAAAGAAAAGAAAGTTTACTGAACAAATTTTATTTATTTAATTTTGTGTATTTCAAATTGCACTAAACATACTCGACAAATTAGTTGAGTAATTTTTAATTACTTATCTCTCTCAACATTTTTTGTTAAGATTTTTAGTTTAATGTTCAAATAATGAATTCTATTTCTTCAAATGCACACTTGTACCTGTATTGTCACAAACATATGCCTACATATAAAGCTCAACACCTAAAATCACTTCAAATTAACACCAACATCACCAAAATAAAAATCAACACCAACTCCAATTAATCATCGAAAACACAACAAATCAACAACAATTCTTTTAACATCCCGCAAAGACAACTCAAACATTACACACTACTAAGACAACATAAACACACATATATTAAATACGTCATCCATATAAAAATCAACATATACATGTACTACAATAATTATTTCAACCACAAATCAAATGACCTCTTTTTTTTCAATATGCACACTTGCTTAACATATCCTACCATGTATGGTCTGTTTGTGTGTGCAAAAATGAAGAAGTAGTTGTACATTTTAGCATTTTTTTCTTTAATATTTTTTAGAAAAATTTATTAAATACTTAATATTATTCATAAAGTACTTTAAATACTATTTTAATTAGTATGTAATTATATAATAATTTAAAAATCACTTTTAGTGACATAAATAAGTAGATATACTTTTAATTTAGTACTTATATAGTGCTAATTAGTACTATCAAATGTACACCTAATCGTGCCTATACGCTAAGAACGATTCATATAAGGTGATTTTTCTCATCTTTCAAGTCCATGTTTGCAATGATCCAATGCATATCATCCACATTGACGGAGAAATAAACAATATCAACCTCTGACCAAGGCTTACCTATCTTCGATTTCTATGCGATTGCGTACGATGTAATCGTATCATCCTATGTGAATGAATTGATGTCTACTTTCTTTTTCAGGATCTGCTTAAACTTGGCCTTGAAGTAAGCTTGAATATTCGGTAAATTAAATATAGATAAATATTTAATAATTAAATACTATTTTTATAGTTATGAGTTAAAATTTATTAATTGTTATATGTGTATTTAGTTATGACAATAAATTCAAAAATATGTTTTAAATATTTATATAAATTTAATTGTTTTATTTAAATTTGTTTTAATATAAGTACTAAAATAAAATAATTTAACTGAAAATTAAAAAAATATTTTCACATTTATTATTTTAAATGGGTAAACATGTAATATTTATCAACTACAAATAATAATATATTTAATATTTTAATTATTTTTTAATTGAAAATAAATTTAATGGTGGGGTGAAATTTTAGCAGATTCATATAATATAATTTTGTCCCATTTAATACTGCACAAAACATGAGATATGGAATTGAATCTAATTAAATCCCACAAAAATAATAAAAGTCCAGTCCAACTTGCAAAACATACCTATTGTACGTAGAAATTGATTAAATAAAATAAAATAAAATTATAACCTTCACTGAATATCTAGGTACAATCCCATTGTCAAAGGCAAAATTTTAAACGGATGTTTGGATGTATGTGATTAGGGTGCTCATGACCTTTGGCCTATTGTTATCTAGGTTTTAAAATTAGACACTTTAATGTCGTTATCGTCAATTTTAAGAATGTGATGGACCTTTATTTATTGAATTAAAAAAAAAAAAAAAAAAGGCGATAACATATTGAAACTCAAATCGCATAGTCTAATTTGTAAAAGATTCATAATTAAAAGAAGACAACATTTTTCTTTCATCCATTTAAATTCTTTCATGTAAGTGTATCACCAAAATAATGACAGATACAGTTTGAATTTTAGGTGTTTGATATCATTTATTTATATTTTTCTAAAATGTAAAGTTAGTGTAGAACTACAATTTAAAAAGGGATAAATATGTGATGTTTGGCCAAAATTTGTATGGCTAACACTGTCTTTATATTGTAGAATCTGTTAACAAGAGTGAAAAGAAAAACAAAAAAAAAAAAAAATAAACAAAAAGTTTAAAACTCAATTCAATTTAATTTTAATTGAAATGATAAATGTAAATACAACCAAACTATTATTATTATTATTTTTTTATAAAAAAAGTAAATTAGACGATAACAGATGAAAACATATAAGATAAATCAATATCAACCTCACAAGCAAAACTTTTAAATAATCAAATTTGGTTTAAGAGTAAATTTTTTTTTTTTTATCAAAAGAATTGTCAATAAAACTAATCATATTAAGTAGTTAGTTATGCACCTAATATAATTGTTAAATTATTACACTTAATTAAAGTTAGCTGGTTTATATTTGACTAATCAATTTGGGTGAGTTAAATTGTATTTTATGTTTATGATCCTAAATTCTAATATAAAGGAAAATATATTTTAACTGGAAGCTGTTGCGTACGATAGGTATAATAAGGTGGCAATAGTAACAAAATATAAAATGAGTGGGGTCCAAATGATGAAAACAAAAAAATAATGGGTATTTTTAGATATAGCTAAAATTTTGGGGCCATTTTTAAGTATAACTATTTTATTGTTTTTAACTGTCTTTTAATCATAATTACGCATACCGGACAAAATACTCCTGATACAGTGCTAATTTTTTTTCATCTAGGAATGACAATTTTATTCATAAATCTGTAAAGTTGCTTTTACTCACTCCTTATGGGACGAGTTTAGTATGTCTTTAAACAAGTTTGGAAAAAAATTGAAAAATAAATTTAAAACCTGTAACGAATTTAGAAAGAATATAAATATGAATAAATATTCGTAAGTATATTTATAGATATTATTTTTTCTAAAAATAATAAAATGACGTCATTTTAATATTAAATATAAATATCCTTAAATAACATTGCAACACCATACTTAATATGAATATTATTTTATTGCTTTGAATAAGGTGTAAGATTGACATATTTATTAATATTTCTTATGTAAGATTGATACGTTTGTTTTATTTCTTATTGCAATATTTTTTTCTTAAAGATTTACGAGTTGTATATCTGCTACTTGTATTCAATAATATTAGTTCATATTTATTCCTTTTAAATTTTTCAGAATTTATAATATTTTTTTTTGATATATAAGAGAAATGTTATCTCATTACTTTTAATTCTAATATTGAAAACAAATTAGTAGTTATTTTCTTTTTTTATTCTTCATAAAAAAAGAGAAAAGTTTTAGAATTTTTTTTAAAAAAATATAGAATGTAAATTTATTTTTTATTGTATATATTTTATATTTATACGAGTGATATGTTTTATTTTGAATTAATGCCCAACATTCTATTAAAAATCTGTAAAATATTTGCGAATATCAATATAAATTTAAATATTAAATATCCATTTAAGCGGGTTTGGAAATAAAATATTAAACCTGTTACGAATTTAGTATATATATAATATTAATTTTTTTTAATAAATACAAATATAAATTTAGAGATGTTTATTCTAAATTTGATTTGCTACCATTCCTAATGCGGAGTATATTGTTTGTCACTTTCTATTTAGTAATGTGCTTAGTGCCGAATATTTTTTGTAAAATGCTTTAACAGTAGACAATTTTTTTTTCTAGCATTGTATGGAGCACTTTAAATTTTTTGTCCACGGCGGTTTAGTACTGATAACTTAAAAAACATAGTCACAGAGACATTTTGATCAAAATTCAGTATGTTTGGCTAAGAAAATAATAAGACTTATAAGTTGATTAAAATTAAAAACGGCCCCAAAATTTTGGCTATTTCTAAAAGTTTTCCAAAAAAAATCCTCTTAAGTACGACTCGTGTTTTCTCTCTCTCGTAGAAATAGAAAACAGCAAACAGATCACAATTACTATTGCAATTCACAAGCATAAACCCATTTCAAGTATCAGCTCCCTCCATCTCTCAGAACTAACAAAGGGGGAGAGAAAGAAATAGAGATTAAAATTGAAATCGAAATCGAAAGCAGATGTTACTATTGCAGTCTCATTCGAGGTTCCTTCTTGAAACATTGTTGAATCGGGTTCAGAAGTACGTTCTTGTTATTCTTTGTTTTAAGTATTAGACGCTTATTGTTTACTGCATTTTTATTTCTTAATAAATGGGTATTATCTATGGTATATTGAATTGAATAAGCTAGCTATATTCTTGCAATGCTGATGGGTCATACTAGAGTTTTGATTTTATTCGAATTGGAATCATATTTCTGCATACTTGCCACTTTTCTTTGTAATATGTTGGCCAGGAAATGTAACAATTATGCATTTATTTATTTAGTCTTTTTATAATCATGATTTATCACTGTTTGTTGATATATTGATATTATCCATTATGATTGATTCTGCAGTCTTGATAAAGCAGTTGAGCTGGATTACCACTGGGTTGAGTTTGATGATGTTCGTTATCATGTTCAGGTAGTTTACTAGATTTATCTATTGAATGAATTCGTAAATAACCATCTTCAATCTGTTAATTTTGTTAAGGGTTGGGTATTGTTAATTAATTTTTTTTTTTAAATTTATTAAAACGGTTGTGTATAATGTTAATTTTATGCAAATAAACATGTTATAATTATTTGCAGGTGACTATGAAGAATCCACATATTCTGCTGTTATCAGTATCATTACCCATCCCACCTCCTGAAACCATTTTCCTTGGAGGACTTCCATTTGGAGCTATAGAAGCTATAAAAGCTGCATATGGAGTGGTTGTACAGATCCTTGATCCTCCCAGAGATGGATTTAATCTCACATTGAAACTCAATTTATCAAAACTTCCTCCAGATGAAGGTTCAATGAGTTCCTTTTCTAAGGTCATTATGAGCTTGTCATGAATATGCCAAAAAAAACTCAGGATCAGCTAATTAAAAATTTTCATCTTTATTTTCATTCTCTAAATTGTGATTTATTTTCTTTCCTCTGAAGGACAAGATTTCCTTGTTTTGCTATTGATTCATTAGTTGCCTGATTTTTGCATTTGGCTGTCTTTATATATTTTTTAAAAATTATATTTGTTATTAAAATATTTTGATAAACTTCATCACATACATATCAATGCTGTTAAGTTTTGGTAAAATGGGAGTTTCGGTTGACTAGAGGGTGAAATTTTCTCCTTTTCCTAGTGAGATTCTGTGGTTTTCTGCAATAAATTTAAATGTTAATAATCTATGACATGTAGGGGGATCTTCTCTCAATAGATGGATTTTTCCTTGAATTAATGAGCAGTTATAACTAACGTACAATCAGAATGAAGTTTAAGATACCGAGTCATATGCGTAGTCAAGGGAATGAAGTAATGAGTTTGAGGGGTTTGCTGTTTCGCTCGTATACATCAAATAGAAGCAAACACTCTTTGTTTTAGGATTTTGCTTCCTTTGATTGTTTGCTGCATGGTCATTCAATTTTTAGTATATGCTGTTTACAAGTATTTGAAGAATTTGTAGGAGAGCCAAGGAAAAATTTCTGTTTGTTTTTGCTTATGGATCCATAACTTGCGTCAACTGGACATAAGAAGAGGTCAGCAACCAGGGCATTTTAGAAATCTCGTTTCCTTGAAGTGTGTGCCAAGACATCCAGCACATAGCTTGAGTTGTTTTGGTTCTGTGAAATCATCTACATGTAGCGATCCTCTTTATCATTTTCATTTAGTCATCATTTAGTTATGTGTCAAACTGTTTCATAGCAGAAAAATTTTATATGTCAATAGCCATATTCCAAATAGTTGCTTTGCTGATTGTTGTTACTCATCAGTATTCGTGACTTGCAGGCTATGAGACTGGAAAAATGATTTTTTGACTTTGTTTTGGAAGTTGTGCATTAGCAGTGTGTAGGCACTTCCATTTTTCAGTTCAGTTTAATGATTATGCAATTCAAGTGAATATGACGGGAAAGGAGGGGACACTTATTATGCAATTTATGGTCAAAGTTGGTCGCAAGTTCTTATGTTGTCTTTATGGTATCACCCCTGGTCTCTTATATATTAAGAAGAATCTCTCTCTCTCTCTCTCTCTCTCTCGTCCCAGTTTGGTTGTTCTTATAGAAACTATAAATATGGAAATAGAAGAATGCAGCGTTTAGAGAGGAAAGTCTTTTAAAATAAGGTGGTAAGGAGACAAAAAAGTATAGAAACCCTGGCTGGTGGAAATGTCCTGATGATCACGAAACCCATAATATATGTAAATATATGAAGTGCCCTCTATAATAACTTCTTTCTTGTCCAATATTTCTATAGTTATTTGCTAGGAAAAATTAGACAAGCTCTCTCAATATATAAGTTGGTTTATTGTGTTATCCAGTTTGTAGTGGCTTTGTAAGGAAAATCCTGAATGACTGCTTGTGAATGCCAAGGTTTGGGCCATCTTAGGATTGATTTATACATCAAGCGCCTTTACCTCATTAAGATCTTGATAACTTCCATTTCTAATTTACTTTGGTAATCTCCAAGTTTGCTATATATTCAATCATAAAGCCAAAGATCATGTATAAATCAAAATTATGCTACAAATAGGTGGCATCTCATTGTGCTGCAGTAAATTTTTGTTTTAACCCTGGAAAACATGTTTCAAAAGGCATTCCCTTGTAAAGAGATAATGATGCACCTGTTGCAAGAAATAGACTTCCTTTACGACATGCATGCAAGTCCTAGTTGTCTATTTGACCAATTATTGATGGGCCTCTTGCAAATTGGACGTATCACTCTTTAACAGAAGACATTGTGTAGCTCCTAAAAGTACTTAGATAAGCATAGACCTACTGAGCTCCTGACTTAAAAATTACCATCAAAATACTGGGATGAAGACCTAAAAGCGCCAAAGCGACTTGGTCGGGGCTTCAAAAGTATCCTTAAGCTAGCATCCTTAATTGAGCATGATGCTTCTGATTAGAACACAATTCTTTCTACAATACAACAAGAAGCTTCCTTGCTGTATCAAATCAGTAAATATCTATGATGCCCTGTCAGTTGAAATTTATTGGGAAAACACTTATTTTCAATTAAAAAAAGTCTGGTGAAAGCACCTAAAATGGCTAGAATGTTAGTGTTCTTACTTTCCCTTTTCTGTATGTTGGAAGTTTCTTGATATAGATTGAGTGATTGGCTGGCAAGTACTAATGAAGTTTCATGATATAGAGTGTTAGGGCTCTTAAGTGTTGAATATTGAGAAAATTTGGGTCTTTGTTCCATATATTTCCTTGGACTCTGCAACTGCGGTGTGGGCTATAAGTTTTGCAATTTCAATTGTAATGTAAGCCAAAGCATTAAGCATGCTGAGTGTCCTTTTCTGTTAAATACATATATGTGCAAAAGCATTGTGTAAAAAGCATTGAATTCCTGCTTTTATTGTTTAGGGTTCACTTACACCTCCAAAGGTAATCTCCTCCTATCCCATAAACCCTTCTTTTTTGGTGTGCGTAGGATATTATCTTCTCACTTATGCATTGCCAACTTTCTTTAACAACTAAGGTAGCTTGACTCCACATTAGGTTTCACTTTTTCTTTTAGGCATTTAGATTTCACTTTAATCATATTGCCATCTAACAAGGGGATTCCATTTATATCAATCTGGTGACTAAATTTTAGATCTTTTTTCTCTTCGCTTTTCTCAATATTTGTTAATATGATTTGTGACAGTTTCTTATTGTTGATGTTCTACAGAGCGTAGACATGCTCTTTCGGTGAAAATTGCATCCGTTAGGGAAGTGGTATTAGGTGCCCCATTAAGAGTAGTACTAAAACATCTTGCTTCGAGGACGGTTGCTCCTGATATAGATCAGCTTCTTGCCCTTGTGCATCGACCAAAGGAGTCCTTTTTTCTCATTCCTCAGGTATTGCTCTAAATGCTTATTCTATTTTAGTTGCATAGACTCTTCTTGTTATATATTGGTTATTACTTTACGTGCTAGAGCTAAAAACTTCATTAGGAGAAATCTTTCTGTGCTAGATGGGGTTTTCTCTTCCTCTTTTGTTCTCTGTATATTCAACTTAAGATTTATTTATTATTGAAGTCTTAGTCCATCCATGGATATGGATTTTTTTTTTTCAAATTGAGCTACTATGTTTATGCAGAGCATGTGTTATCTGGGTACTGCATAGCTTTTCATTCATTTATTTATATGATAGGTGAAGGTTCTTATGATTTAAGTGATTAAAAAGTTTACTTGTTGATGCAGGCAGAAAAGGTAACTGTGGTATTTCCTATGCGATTTAAAGACTCCATAGATACCATTTTAGCAACTTCCTTCCTGCAGGTAATCTTTACTTAACTAACTTCAAGTCTCATAAGTTCCCAATACTCATTGAATATAGGGGTGGCAATTTGTATTGTTGTGTTGTTCTTGTGATTTATAATGTATTGAGGTACTGGTAATAAAAGATTTTGATCAACCAGAACTCGACTTGTTTAATTAATCATGCAAAGTATTAAAATTAACATTGTCCACTTATTAAATAATATGACACGACTCTTGTAACTTGTTTAGACATTCAACTTAATAAGTTTCACAAATTCAACCTAGTTAATCCCTATACAAAAGTTCGAACCAGTTCACTTGTTTACCCAAATTCGACCTGCTTAACCAGTTTACACAAAGTCAATATAGGTAATTAAATGGGTCATATATCGATTGGATCATTATAAAAGTTGATGATATGAATAACTATTGGCTTCATGGGTTAGGGATTGATATAGATATGACATAGACACAGTTAACTTCAACCACTACTTTGGTGTTGTCTTTGTGCTATGTAGGGGGGTTGTCACAAATTGTCTTTCCTAGTATAACACAGGGATTGATACAAATCGAGCTTGCTTTCCTTAAGATCTGGCCATTAAGATTTTCTGGATTATGAAAATTTCCAAGCTTGCCAATGTGTATGACAGTTCTCTTGTTGAAGCCAGATGTTGTTTCCTTCGTTGTCCTTGTGTAATTTCTTGTTTTTCACTTTTCAAGGTTTCGTTATTGTTCAGGAATTTGTGGAAGCAAGGCGTACAGCTGGATTTAGTAATGCACCTCTTTGTATGTGGTCTCCTTCTCCACCTCTAGAACTGAAGGGAGTTCCTTCCGAAGCACTATCTGTCAATGCTGGATTTGTTACTTTTGGTAATATCAAAAGAGGGAATACTATATGTTTTGTTCTCTTTCATTCTTGTTATAACATTTCCATGTTTTCTTCTAATGCAGTCATTTTTCCTCGACATGTGGAAGGAAAGAAATTGGACCGTACAGTTTGGAATTTATCTACTTTTCATGCATATGTTAGTTATCATGTTAAGGTGGGTTTCCTTCTCTCAAATTGTTCAATACTTGTGTCTCTTATCTCAAACTGTTCCATGGATACCTTGGTAATATTAAAATGAAAAATACTGCAAACCACAATATGCTAACAGCCTGATTATGATAGTGATGGCAAAGAAAATTCTTGTTGTTTGTAACACTAAAATTCTGAATCTAAGGTTATTAAGCAATTGTTAGTGACGTGATATGCTGACAAACACTGTTTGGCTACAAGTGGCAAACAATAATAATTCAAACAGAAACTAACCTTAAGTGTAAGGAACAGATGATGTATGTGGTTCAGTGAGGTTATGTCCATAGTGAGAGAGAGAGATCAAATATACTAACATAACAAACAATTATGTGAGCTGTCAAACCTTTCAACTCTCAGCCATCCCAATACCCTGATCCCATCAAATAATAAAATTATTTGGGAGAAAACTAAATCTCTCCTTATACAAGCCACGTAACAAACAAATTATAACTGATTGGAAAGGATTGAACAGTGGTAAACAGTTTAAAAATGAGAATTTACCTTATTTTATGTTGGGAGTAATTGAATTTTGGACCATTTGATTTACTGTCTTGTGTTGGACAACCGAAACATTCCAAATGTTTGTTTTTCATAATCTATAAGTCACATAGTTAAACGTTCCCAAGTGTGTATGAACCATTGCAAATGTATCATGCCTAGTTGAGTCTCTGGATCATGTAGTGAAACACATCTACATGACCGTTTAGAGTGCAGCCTAATTTATTATTGGTATTCTGTTGTGACCATGTCTAATTTAGAGCATAATGTGAGTATCAGGTGCTCTAGCTAGGCACTTTCATACGTAATGAGCACTTTGACTAATTGAGAGGTTGGTCACGGACCTTTTCATTGTATTCTCAACTCATTTAAATATCTTGTTGACAAAATATTTTGAGGTTAAAACATTGGTTTTCAAAAGATTGTGAAGATATAGCTTGTCCAAAAACAAAAAATGTGAAGATGTATGCATTCATTATTCATTCTGCTTCTTGGACTTCTAATTATTTTACCTTGATTCAGAGTTTTACCTTTTTCTGTATATTAAAATTATCGAAGAATGTTGGATGAATAAAATGATGGTTTGTTGATTTCCTATGAACCAGCCATGCTTTGAAGTTGTGATTGCTGGTTTCGTAGCATTTCGAGTCTTCACTTCATGTTTTATATTCAATTGGTTAAATTGTGCATAATTTGGTTTGTTTGTTTTCAATTTTTTAATGTTTTCCTCAGTGCTCAGAGGGTTTCATGCATACGCGAATGCGACGTCGTGTAGAATCTCTGATTCAGGTAATATTTCCACTTTCTTAACTTACTGACCTCTTTTGTGGCTACTCTTTTAATGTTTATCTAAGTTATTCTCTTAATTTTGAAAGTTTTGAAAATGATGGGTATGAAAATTTTATTTTGTAATATTGGCTGACCTGTATTTAAGTAATGTTGCTTATATTGGATGGGCTAGGACTGACTGCTTTCTAACCCAGCTCTGTTGACTGCCTAGTTGTGTGTAGTTGGACATCTATAGATTTTGGAAAAACATTATTTGTTATAATGCTTTTAACAACCAAATTTTTATGGTACTTCAAGGAAAAAATTATAATGCTTTTAACAACCAAATTTTTATGGTACTTCAAGGAAAAAAATATACATCGTGTTTATATCTACTTCCTCCTTCCTTTCCACATCCTTCTTCTTTCATTACAGATTGTTTATTATGTTCTAATTCCCCAAACATCTTAGAAATGTGTGCACCTACGCATACATGCTTTGTCCCAGGAGTGCATTCTTGTTGGTTTGTCATATATTTATATTCCTTTCAATAGATAATACTGTCAGACATAGAAGATGAGAAGCAGCATAGTTTTTCCCTGCGGCTACCATTTCAACTCCAGAGACCGTTTTGATACAGTTCAATATATTCATGGGTATTTGCATTAAGCAGTCTACAATACATCATCTGGGTGTTTGCTTCTAAATCCAAGTTTTGACATGATTTATTTGGTTTTTTCTATTTGAGGCAGTCAATTTGCGTGCATGCTTTCATACTAATTTAAGCTTATGAGAAATATATGCATTTTGTTCCATAGACCTTGGATCGTGCCAAACCTGATTCGGAGAAGTCAAAGAAAACTATAAATAGCAGATCTTTTAAGCGGCTGGTAAGTTATGATAATGCTTGTTTTTATGTTTTGCTAAATTATAATAATGAATTTTGGGCTATATGTACCTAAAGAAACTTGTTTGGATTGTAGAGCGTCAAGGATCTCAAGGATGGTCGGGCAAATTCAATTTCGTGAAGGCAAGGCAGAGTTCAGTAAGCTTTTTGTTAAGAGACCAACAAACTAGCCTTTGAGTTGATAACTTTCTGGCTTATATCTGGGAAGGCTGCTGCACCTGCAGGGGCTTGTAATTTATTCTATTACTGAAAGGAGATGGCTTACTTTTAGATGAATATGTGTACAATTTTCTTTGTGGTCATCCCATTATGAAAACAAGAAGTGTCAATTTGTTAGGTAATTTATTTTGGGAGTTTTTATTAGAAATCTTGTGTTTGAAACATTGATTTAATTAGCTTTTAGCCTCCCTAGGTGGATGGAACCACTCTGTCAATCCTATTTGGTTTTGTTTAATATTGAGGTGTGATTATAGAAGCACTAAATATTAAATATTAATATAAAAATAGGTTAATTTTACTAAAAATTAATATTATCAAACATACTTGTAATTTTACTTTTAAAATTAAGTAAAATTATTACAATCCTAAACAAAGTATTGCTTAGATTTATTTTTAAGCTTGTCATAAATTCATTGTTAAGACCAATAATTATAAATTATTATCAGCGTAAAATAATGAACCATAGTTTATCGTTAATTATCAAATATTGTGATCTGTTTCATTTCATAGTCTTAATACAATTTATGACAATATTTGCACCTGCAATGCCCTAGACATTGCACCTTAGGTTGGAAAGAAAAAGTTGATATGAAGTTATTTATTTTATATTTTATTTTAAAGTTTCAAATTATATATATATTATTTTAAATTTTGTATTAAAATTTTCAATTTCATATATAAAGTGTTTATTTTATGTTGCTAATTGAATGAATATATTATTACATTTTATATATAAGTCTTGACTTGAAATGGAAGAAAAATACAAATTTCATGACAATATGTATGACATTAGAAACTCAAAGTTACTTGAATCGTAAAGCTGAAAAATTTCAAATGTGATGACATAATCAAGATGTAGACTTTGATGACAGGATATATGACAGCATGTCTGACATTAAACCCTCAGTAGCACTAAAAATTTTGTTTTGAACACATTGATTTTGCAAAGTTGCTCCATCAATAATGCAATCATATTTTTTACCCACATTATATAGGGATGAGAATTTTATTCGCAAATTTACCATCTGCATGCTCCAATAAAAGGTTATCATGATTGATGATGTTGAGGGTGTGCTATGATTTCTTGTGGGATGCACACCATTCAATTTTCTCGCTCGAAGTTGGTTTGATCACTGACTTAAATTTTGATCGTTATTCAATTCAGGTCTTTGGGAATCATCGACTGAGATATATTTATTACGGAGAAAGGTATGCAATTAAGTTATCATTATTCTTCATACTTGAGCAAGTTTTATGCGGTAGGGACTACCTCAAACACAAGGAAAAAGTAACTGTGGCGAGGCCAAAAGGCAAGAAGTACGTGACCAAGTAAAATGTGCTTGTGTTTCCATTGCATATCAAGTTTAATACTTATTCCTATTGTGCAACCATTGTGTGTGCTATATTATATATTTCTCGGACACTTTGGTGGAAGTCTACAAAGGCTAATATTAGATCCAGTGACATTAAGAAACGTGTTTTGGACAAGAATGCAGTAAAAATATCTTAATTCATAATGGTCATACTTTTATATATATATATATATATATATATAAAGTAATAAATGATTATGATTTGAGTGTAGGTGAAAGTTCTTTGGATGTTAGAGCTAGAGAACGAGGAGATGAGTTAATTATACATCAAGTAGTGGCTAACATTCCCCCTACCCATATGGAGGGAATACAGGAGAAACCTCTTTATAGACAATCTTGACGTGACTACTAGTGACATTGTAATACTTTAAAATTTAATATGAGGGTATTTCGGTCATTTATATATGAAGAATAATTTTATCATTTTATAAATTTATATCGAGGTGTTAAAAACCGAGGTACTAACTCTGTATTAATTTTTAATTAATTATTAGAAAAGATTTGATAACAATTTGTTAAGTTTAGAAAATTTTCCTTTAAAGTTTTATCCATGCACCCCGACTTTCAAATGAAAATTGATGTTGATTAAAAATTTCGATTGATAATCTGAGGTCAGATAAGAAAGAATTGAAGCTTAGAACATAGAAAAATTATAAATGACGTATTTATTCTTATTATTTAATTTTTTCTTAATTTTTTTCAGAAGTAAAATAGTCATTTTATTAAAATTTAATCTCAATTTAAGCTGATCAAGAAGCAAATAAATGAGAAACGTTTTTAATTCCAGAAGCTTTCTTTTGTTTGTTTTTTTTTTTAATTTTTTTTAATTTCCTTCAAATTACTCCATTTCCAACCGATTAAAATTCCGTTTCTTATTGCAAATCACACGTATATGACACGGACTACACTCTAGGAACTTCATTTGAGCGATTCAGTTAACGATTAAGCCTAGAGGAGAATAGTACTACTATTCACAAATTGAGAAATTTTAAAATTACTTACAATTTGGACGTCTTAGGGTTAAATTAACCTCTCGGTATGATTTTTAACTTCGTTGTTGTCGTATTTATGCATTTTACGAAAATTACTGTTTATGACAAAAATACTATTCATGACAAAAATTACTGTTTACGACGAAAATTACTATTTATCATAGAAATACTATTTATTACGGATAATTTTGTCAATTATACTTGTTTAAACTAGAATTAAATCGATTAGTTGTTAGATTAAGTAAAATTAAATTTTATCGGAAGATATAAATAGTGATAGTATGGTTACACTTGATTTAGATTTCAAAATAATATGTTATTGTGCAGAATTGGTTAGTAATAATGAATTAAGTATAATTGACATCTCGATTACTAATTACTAGATTCGGATTGTAGAAGAAAATATAATTCAAATAGGGGGAAAAATTTTATTGTATATCAATATCGTAGTTAAATTTTAAGTATGTATACTTCAGTTATTATGTTAATAATTAGTATAAATGTGTTATGGATATGCAGAGGGAGCGGCCATCCAGTCCCTAATGATTGAGCTTCTGTTTTGTTTTTGGCGACACCAGTGATTGAATTTTTATATTCTTTTTATTTCTTTAAAACTGTTTCATAAAATTTAATGTTTTACGAAATAAGGAATAATTTATTTATGAATTCATTTACATTCTGTTTTATATGAAAAATGAGATTTATTTTGAGCTAAATATATATTTTTGTGGAGGAGTTATTGAGATATTGATTTTGAAGTTAGGAGGCGGCCAATTTGTTTTTAATTGTGTTTTATTTCTGATTTTTGTATTTTTGATAATATACTAGCTGTTATTTCAATTTTTACTTAAACTAGCTGAGAGACATAAAGGAGGAAGTTTATGTGCTTTGAAAACACATTCTAATTTGTGTTATATGGAGGTATCGGTACATGTGAGAAGAAGGAGGCGAAGAACGGTCTGATATCTGACCCGAAATCTGTATACATCCTTGCATATTATTCTGTTTTCAATTGACTATTTGAAATTATAATTCTGGAACTATAAAAATATGCAGTGGATATTTTGTTAGTATTATTTATGTTAAAAATTGATTCTGACCGTAAACATATTTTATGTTGAAACTGAATTTACTTAAAATTTTCATTTCAATATCCACTCACTGAGTTTTCCCCAAAACTCACCCCACTACAGTTTTCAATGATTGCAGGATTTCCTTTTAGGTGAGGATTTTAGGAGATATTTGTGAAGAGCATTAGGATTCCAGATTCTCCATACAGTCACATAGGAGTTAATGTTTGTAATCTGTTTATACATTGGGCACGACGCCTAATTATGTATACACATCATGAGTGTGTTTTCTGTATATTTTTGTACATATTGATATATGTGCATATACTATTTTATTTATGAGTATCATAGTTTATGTCTGGAATTGTGTTGATAGACATGAAGCCCTTAGTATATGTGTATGAGTTCAGACATATGATTGATATTTCTCTGCATTATAGTTATATGTATAGGTTTTTGTCTGAGGTTTATAGGGGTAGGATATCTCTACCTCTATGCCATCACGATACCAATTTACCGGTATGTGACAAACACTATGATTATATGTTTAGAGATTTATGAAATGTTTGTGTTCTAAACACACGTGTTAATAATAGTCACCTTGTATAATAAATCGCATGAGCGCAAAAGGTGAAATCAGTAACAGCACATAATTACTATGGTGATATTCGGATATAACCATCATATGCACAAATGGCAGATGTGGGTGACATAAATAATCTATGGGCCGCATATACGTCATCACATCTGGCCAATGCAAATGATAGAGATATTAATTCAATCCTTTAGGTGTTTGCCCACTCTAATGATGGTGGACGAATGCTCGAAGTTCCAACATAGGAGTTATACAATAATTTCACTGTTGTGCGTGAGATCACAAAGCTTAAGGCCACTTTCAAAGTGCATTAAGAGTAATTTCCCTCACGTTGTGAAGATTTCAAGGTAGGATGGACCAACTAGCAGCGTAGATGTAGATAGTATAGTGGCATGGTTCGTCCTATGGCGTTGAGGGTGGTTGGGCTCCTAGCAACACCCTACCCCTAACTATGTAACATCAATTATTTTTGTGTGTGATTTAGATGAATTTAGTCACATGTTTGTGTTGTGGTGCATTGTTGATATATATATATATATATTATTTTGTATTATTTTTATATCTACACTTTACTTTTATTTTGTTGAATAAAAAGGAAGAGCAATCAAATTTTGGCACATTATTCGATTGTGTCCAACTTACTTACAATGAGAACAAGTCATGTTAACAATTTTTTCTCTAGCAAATGAGATTCATTATTTTCTTGGTTGATCGGTTGGAACACGTCATATCTATTGTTTCACTGTAATAACCCATGCCTCATTTTGTATCACCTAATCACACTTATCCACTAACAAGGAAAACCAAATCTATGTGCCGCCAATAGTGCGTTATACCTATAATATAACAAGCAAAAGTAATTATAAGTACCTCGGTTAAATTTCATTGTCACATGAGCATGAGTATATGGTAGTTTTCAAAAATTCAATAGCCAACAACTGCATGTCTTTCCTCACAAATCTTGTCTCGAATGCTTTTCCCATTTTTAATTTCAAACTCAAATCATGAAATATGATAAACTGTTTATGGTACGCAAAATCGCTTTTTGTTCATCAAATTTCTTCTACTACACTTCAGTTGGGTAAGCATTTTTTCTTATAGCCTTCTCTTTTCTATCGTAAAACCAATGCTCCAACACATGTATGTAATTGGCCGAAGCCATGATAGAGTATGTGCATCCTCCAACAATGTAATAATACTCTCTACAAAGTTGATGGTTATCATGTCGTATATTTGAATTAAAAAATAAAATTAGCCCTACTTATTAAATTCTACCTATCTCTGAATAATTTGCAACCTCGTACCTTTGAACTAATAAATGAGATCGGCTTGCAATTTTTCCATATGTTCGTTGAACTCGTTAAGTTAATACACCCTTGCTGTAAGAAAATATTCCACCGTGAATGCATCCATCTTCTACTCTCTCATCATGTATTTCGTCTTTAAATTCAGTTGAATTTGATATTTATATAAGCCTTGTGATGTTTTTAATAAGATTATACTTGTCCCATTCTTGATGCTATTATGTCGGTTTGATATGAAACAAACTCCAGCACTAACCAAATTACATCTTGAAGTTTGAGCAAAACTACTCCCATGATGCATTGTTTTTAGAATCCCAATGTCAAATGTCAATGGATAAATATTATCATTTTTATCTAGAGCGGCTGCGACAAATATAATCTCTTTATATGTCTCCTTCAAAAAGGTGCCGTCAATGACCATAATTGGTCGGATAACTAAACAAAAACCTCAAATAGAAACGTTAAGGACCATGAAAAATTATACAAAATTATTGTCGTTATCCCTCTTTTTGGGAGTTATTGTACATAAGTTTTCGTCTTCCAAAGTATAATAGTACAACAACGATAGTAAGTCAAATGATTGTGTTGGTTCTTTAGCCACCATTGTTGTTGTTGCTTCCTTAGCAAACCATGTCTTCTAGTACGATACATGCACTTTATATTTCTTCCATACATTATCCTAAATATTTCATAGAGGGTAAATTCTACTAGGTTCTTTAAATTTATTCTTTATCGCTTCACCAATCAGTCGACTACTTGCTTGACGTTTACCATCTTCCAAATGGTTGGTTCAACAAGTGTAAACTATGCTAATGCTAGTAATGCAAAAAATATGCATTATTTTAAGTTTTAATTGTCAGAACTCACCATTTACGAAGTGGAGTATAAAGAGGTAGAGAGTAATGCTTAACAATTATTTTATGTCGAGCTATTAGTTGCATTGTAAGTAGTGTTTCCTTAACTTAGTTACTTTGACTAGGAAAAAAATGGATGTGCATTATTGCATACATTACTCTATACATTAGCACCGGCCATAATACATTCATAGAGAGGCTCCAAACCAACTATGCGTTCCACATTGACAAACATCAAAATATAACCTCTCACACCAACAAGGTGGTGATTGTTTGTGTTAAAAAAAACAAAGAGCTCATAGTTACTCGTAATGTTGGTAGACATTGCAAGTGAAAATGACGAGTCTATATTGTATAAATACCACTATCAATTTATTACTAAATTATGCTAGATTTATCTATAACTCATTGAATAACACTTGTAAAAAATTTTCATACTTAATATTCTTAATTCATACATAAGGACATTTATTCTGCTAACATTTCTCGTGAACTTCCATAACATATAATTATGGTAATAGGATCAGTCATACTTTTATCAAAATAAAATAAAATATATTAAAAGCACGTTTAAATATAATTTAAAATATATGAAAAAAAGAAACAGCAATATGCACGAAACTTGAGGTTTCAGGTACATTGAAACCATACAATGGAAGCTTTAAATTTACAAAACATCCAAGTTTCAATTAAACCATACCTTGCTTGAAGCATCAGTTTTTAGCGTGTAATGTACTCGAAACCTGTGCGTTTCACAACTCCTCTGTTATCAGCCAAATCACACTAAACCACCACCAAAATAAAAAAATATTATGAACACATAAATAAGCAACATATTCATTATAAATAAATTATTTCTTAACATTTGGAACAAAAATAATAATAAAAAAATTGTGAGAAACTTACCTAAGCCTCTTACTACATGTTCCATTTGCTCGAAATGTTGTCGCCTTACTTTTTGCCACCATTCTTTTGTTTTGAGTGTGCAAGGTATGAGTATTGAGAGTATTGAGTGTGCAAGGTGTGAGTACTGAATGTGCAAGGTATTAGTGTCCAAGGCTTCTGATTTTGGATCAAAATGAAAGGTATGTTATGTTAATTTTTTTTAATTATTAGGGACATTTTCATTCAAATTCTATTTTATTGGCTAGTTTGGTAGGAAAAAAAAAAAGAAAAGAAAAGTGATTTTTTTTTTTTTACGTAAATTGCCTTAAATATGTACTACTGTTAACATGAATACAATGATCCTTATATTGGGTTTAGCTAAGTTAAATTGTGCTAAAATTAAATCAATATTATTATCCTATATTGTTTCGCTGGACAATACTTTATAAATGAATTTAGAAGCTGATTATTAAGGATTTTGATCAAGTCGAAACATTGTTGCTTTGCTAGGATTTAGTAACTTTAATTCACATTGAAACTAGTAATAAAACTTACTATATTTATTTTAAACTTGTTTTAAAAGGGTAAAAAAGTTAGTTGCTACATGGTGGCTTTTGATTAGGTTGAAAAGACTTATTAATGTGGCTCTCTTACTTGTATTTATTATAAGTTCTTTATATGTTTGGATATACAAGTACTAGTACTTGTTTATGAGATCGAGAGTTAGACCTAACACTCTTTTTTAAGTCTCTAAACCCAAGAAGTATATTGTTGTGACATTGAATGACTTGCTAAAGAATAGATAAAACCTAAATAAATTTTCATTTAGAGTTTCTTCTAATTAGTTTAGGGTTTCTTAGTATATGAAAGAGGCATGAATGTTGAATTGACCAAGATAGAAAATATCACTTCAGTATTACATCTAAAAAATAAATAAAAAAATAAAATTGGAAAGCTTAATAAACTATCTTACAAATGGTGATTTATTCTTAGTCTAGCCACACTCATTTTTATATACACTCTCTTGCTAAAGAAGAAGGCTAAGTTTGAATGGGAAGAATAACAAGACGAAACATACAAGAAAATTTAGCAAATAATTTTGAATTTGCCTATTGTAAAAGCACTTGTACACAACCCCCACCCCAACCCCTACCCCCTGTCTAGGGTTGCATGTCCGTATTTTAAAACTACTATGCTTTTACCTCGTAATGACTTATAGTTATAAGAGCACTACTTGCTTGCTTAATAGGAATCTATTATATGAACCACAACTCTCAGAATTAGAGGCGCGTTACCTTGGACCAAAGCACATATGTTTTTACCTCAGCCTATACTTCATTAAGACTTCACAAATTGTATTAATAAATACATGTTATATTAATTAATTATAATTTATAGGATTGACACTTAACAATAAAAAATATTGGATATTTGAACATATTAATTAATTATATTTTAATAAGACTTTGTTTGAAATTGTAATGCCACTTAACTTTGAAAGTAAAATAAAAAATATGTTTAATAAACCGGTTGTTAGTAAAGATCACCACACCTCAATACCAAATAAAACCTAAAAAATATATATTTTTTAATACAATTATTTTAAATAAATATTTAAAAATAAAAGTAAGAAACAATTATTGGTGTATTTTTTTTCACGATAAAGTGACTACTAAATAAATTTTTTTTTAAAAAAATTATTGGAAGTAGTAATAGAAATTTAAAAATATTATTGAAAATTAAAGATAAATATATAAAATATCAAGCGTAGATTGCATTAAAAAAAAATAGCTTATCTATGAAAGTTCATATTCAATTTAAATTATTAATTTTAAATAAAAATAATTTTTTTTATATGTGTTGTTTAGAAAATGGCATGTGGCATAGATGAAACCTAATGAACCTTGGACCCACAAAATGTAACATAGGTCCTTAGCCAAAGTCCTACTATGGACAAGTAGAATCTGAAGTCAATTCGAGCTTACAAGATCTTAACCATGACGAGACAAAGTTCTCAAGCATAACGAGGTCTGATCTTCTTCAACAAAAGGTTTTAGGCCTAGATATAAAATTTCGAGACCTCTTTTACAAATAAGGGTCTTAGATAAAGTGTGAGATTTTCGAGACCTCTCAACAATTACGTATTGCCATGGAATACAAGTTATTTTCAAACTTTTTCATAATAAGAATTTGTGGCCTAGTTGATGTACTCTGCAAATAGAGCTTAAATTTTGTGCTTTTCGGAGTACTAATGTTATAAAATTAAGATTTTGTGATCCCTGAAATGTTAATGCGTTTGAGATTAGGATTTCCAGATTCTTTAAAATCTTAATAAGTTTAAGAGATTTAATGATTTAAGAGATTTAATGACGAAAGGAAAGAGTAGCCTATAAAAAGTAACTAGGTACGCACGTTAAAACACACATATTAACTTTACACAAGTTTTTGCTTTTATTGTCTTCTCTCTCTAATACCAAAAGTAAAATTCTGACTTAAGCATATGAGGATTTTTGCCAGACCGTCGGCTTTTACCTCAAAGAGCTTTCTGTGATCTCAGGTGAAATAACGATCAAGCAAACGAAGAAGATTGATTTTGGTGCAAAGAGTTCGCTGGAGAATTTTGCTGCATCAACATCTGGCCCTGTCTATAGGAAACCTAGATAAAAAGTTAAAAATAATAGCGATCAAGAGAAAAGCCATGGTAGCTACAAGAACTTACACAATCAGAAACCGTACGACGGTGAGAAGAAATCCAGAAGAAAGTTCTCTTGAGTTAACTCGTGACAACCGCTACAAACCTTCATGATACACTCTATATACCTGAAATGTATCAAGACAGCCTGTCAGGCTTTCTTATTATCCTGTATCTCATAAAATTTCGAAAATAGTTTATAATTTGATAATTCCCATCCATGAGATCATCATCAAACATTGATCAAATCATGATTAAATCATCTAAAATATTTAACAAGTAAATACCACATTCACATGGAAATTATTTTTTATTTGGGTTGAACAAACAATAAATGTTTACATAAAACGTTTAGTTTACAATTACGTTACAAAATTCAATAATATTATCCAGTGGAATAAAATACAAACGCTAGTTAAGAGAAGTCTATCTAAAGCACCGAAGGTTCTCAACTTCTGCCACTAGCCTTACAAGAACTAAAACGCCTAACCTGAAAGTTGTAATCGGTGAGAGGTGGGTATATAAATATACTCAGTAAATAAATAAATACACAAAGATATACATACATGCACATGCATTTTGAAAATCCAAATATTGAGATTTACTTTTCAACATATGTTCGAAGTATATATATACATTTCATTGAAAATTAAATAAGCAGAAAATATTTCATTGGTCTGCAAAGAGTTTTAAACAACTATCCAGGCTTGCCATACCTTCTCGACCACTAGTTTGGCAGAGGTAACTTCGAAACCATCGGTGAGTATTTCATGCATAAAATCATGCTTTATAAAAATCATTTATTTATGCAAAACATGTGTTTATAAAATACTGTTTATTTCACTAATGTTAATCCTGAGTAGTCACTTAGTGATAGAGTGACTGTTCTTGTAATCGGTTAAAGCCAAGATATCCCTATTAAGCCGCTAGAACTTTCTATAAGGTATTTATAACCGCACAAACGTGTACGATACATAATGGACTTGCCATGAACTTTTTTTTCTTTATACTAACCTCACTGTAGCTCCACTCACCTATATGGCCTTTCAATAAGTTCGTCCATAGGCTACTTCCCTGTAGTTACAATAAATAAACAAGCCCACTGGCCATACAACAATATTCGACCTTACCAGCTTCATCATTAATATACATGCATAAAATAAATCATTTTTAAACAATGATTAAAAATCGTATAAATCAAATTTGGCCTTCTTGGCCATTTAAACATGTATATCATATAATTTTCAATACCAGACCAAGTAAACAAAACATCATAATATCAATGTAAATCATTTATAAATAGGTTTGTTTCATATTTCACTTTAACAAGAAAACTATTTGTTTGGCACACAACTATACATATAAGAATAATATACATTTATGTACACATATTCCTATAAGCATAAATTTACTCACAACTAAGGGGACGGTAATCATTCCCACTAAGGGTCCACACGCTCACTTGATCATTCTCTTGGGTTCTCAAAGCCTAATATCACATATATAAAAAAATCATGAACTCCACGATTTAAATAATTATATACACATTTATGTACATGATTTAAATAATTATTGTTCAGATCAAAGTTACTGTAGCAATTTAAATCAACTGTAGTATATTCAAAATTACTGTAACACTGAGAGAAAAACACTCAAATTCTTTTTAACTAACACTTCAATCAATGCAAAATTAACCCAATATTACGTTTTCTACTCTAAATTAACATAATCTAACATTTCCTACACAAAATTAAATGTAAATGTTTTAGATAAACAGTAACTCGAAATTCAAATCGTGCTCAAAATCTAAAAATTAAGCTTTTATCGGGTTAATAAACTTACCAATAACTTTAGTAGTTTGTAGAAACATTTAATTGTTGATTAAATGAAAAAATTTACTAATTTTCTTTGAAACTAAAATTTTCTCCCTATTATTTATCTTATAAGTGAAATTTTAATGAGACCCATTTTCTTTTTAAAATTTCTAAAAATTACTCGAAACTTTGAATTTTTTTGTCCTTATAATACCCAAGAAAAATAAAAATTGATTCTTGCCATTTAGTTTATGATCCTTTATTCCAACTTGTTCCTTTGAAAAATCCCAAAATAACCTTGAATATTTCAAAACCTTTGCAATTAAGTTCAAAATCAATTATTTTAAATTTTCTTTTACTTGGTTTTTTTTATCCAACTTAAAGAGATTTTTATTTCTCGAAAATCTAACCCTATGAATTTAAATTTCAAAGGAAAGAAGAAAAACCTAAACTGTCCATTGATCAGAAGAACAGAGTTCACACCGAATCCTAATATTTATTGGGTAACCCAATGACAACTCGCAAAAGAAGACCGAAATACAGTTATAGTATGAAAGAAAGTAAAGGGAATGTGATGAAAGAGCTAGTAACCTTGAAACCTATGTTGGAAGAATGGTTAAGGAGTTAAAGAACCAGAAGAAGTGAGAACAAAGAAAAAATACTGAATCAATATCCCACTCGGGATTGTATTCTAAATCTCATTTCTCCTGAAGGATCCTGACCTTGTTCTCTTTAGAAAGTTTAAGATGGCTTAGATAACTAGTTCTGGTGAGACTGTCTACAATTAGAAGAGGGTTGCAGTCCAAAATGAAGATGGTCTTAGAAAAATTGTCTACAGCGAAGAAAATTATTGCAATCAAGAATAAAGACAAAACTAAAGTTGAATACATAGTCTAGAACTTTTTTCGTTTGAAATCAATTATCATTATCTCAATGGTGTTGACAACAAATGGATTAATCCTGGAGTTTGATTTCTTTAAGTTCTTTCATTGCAATATCTAGTTTAAAGAAAGCTTGGATGCAAAGAAAATGCAAATAAGAACAATGAAAAAACAAATAGGGGTATATAAGAGAATGAGATACCCAATCGGTGATATAACAAGGAAATGAAGGGACGAAGTAACGCCACGTTAGAAGATAGATCAAAGAGATTATTATTAGAATTCAAAAAAATGAGGCGATAATGATGAGGAATAGAAAGATCTGTAAGGACCCAAAATATCTTTACCTCATGGTTCACTGGGAAGTAAACAAGTGGATAGAAACTTACAAGATTCAAGCTAGCATTTAAAGGTTGCATATGGATAATTGATGCACGAGTCCTTTCAAGTTAAGACATTTAGTTTTTATCAACAATTAATTTTTGACTAAAAACTGGGGGGTTTGATGTTTGAGAAAATGCAGAGGGCATAGATGAAGCCTTGGGCCCACAAAGTGTAACATAGAACCTTAGCCAAAGTCCTACTAAGGACAAATGGAATCCAAAACCAATTCAAGCCCACGAGAACCTGACCATAACGTGATAAATGTCTCAGGCGCAACGAGGTCTAAGATTTTCTAAGTTTAACAAAAGGTTTCAAGCTTAAACGTAAAATTTTGAGGTCTCTTTCACAAACAAGGGTCTCTGATACAACATGACAAAGATCTCGGGTAGACCACCAGAATTGAGGCTATTCTTATTAGAGAAAGAAGGTTTTAGGTAAAGTGTGAGATTTTCAAGACCTTTCAACAATTATATATTTCCATGGAATTCAAGTTCTTTCTAGACTTTTTCATAATAAGGATTTGTGACCTAGTAAATATATTTTGCAAATAGGGCTCAAATTTCATGATTTTTGAAGTATCGATGCTTATAAAGTTAAGTTTTTATGATCCCTGAAATGTTAATATATTTGTGATTTCTATTTCTAGATTCTTTAGAATCTTAATAAGTTTGAAAAGCTTGATGATGAAAGGAGAGAGCAGCCTATAAAAAGTAACCAAAGGTAATTAGGTACGTATATTAAAACACACATATTAACTTTACACAAGTCTTTGCAACCATTGTCTTTTCTCTCAAATATTGAAAAAGAAAACCCTGATTTAAGCATTTGAGAGTTTTTGCTGGACCATTGGCTTTTACTCCTAAGAGCTTTCTATGATTTCAGATGAAACAATGATTAAGCATACAAAGAAGATTGATTATAGTGTACAAAGTTCCCTGAAGAATTTTGTTGTATCAATATGTATATTATTAACAATATAGTTACACAGAAAAGGTTTATATATGTATTAATAAATAACTATTAAATTCGTTGGAGTCAATTGGTTCATATTTAAAAGTAAAATTTAAAGTTAATTTAATTTTTTAATTATTAATATATAATTTATTATATTTTAGTAAAAGAGTATTTTTGTCCTAATAAAATAAATTGATTCTATTGATACAGCAAAAATCCTCATTTGAATTCTGTACTCCAACGACGATCTTCTCCTTCCTTGAACATTTTCTAACTTACAACCACAACGAAACGTTATGGGTAAAAGCCGATTGTCTGGCGAAAACCCTCTGATGCTTAAGTTAGAGTTTTTCTTTTTTTAAGGAGTATAAAGGAGAGTTCTAATTCTTTAGGTCAAAGTTTCAGTCGTCGTACCTAATTGTAGCTAGTCTCATTTTATAGGTATTTGTATTCCTTAATTATGGTAGAATTCTATGAAATCTGGAATCAAGCATTTTGATGTGTGAAGATCACAAAGATTCCATCGGGTAGGCACAGGCTTCCGAATTTTGAGGGATCACGTGCCTTTTACATGAAGCATAGTTGTAAGATCCTTATTATGTAAGAAGTTCTAATTTGCAAGAATCTTTGTTGGAGAATAATTTAGGAAAGTTATAGGAAGGAAATACATCCTTCATGAACACGTAAATGTTGAGAGGTTTTGGAAATCTTTGTTTGAGACTTCTTTGTAAGCTGTGACCGAGGTTCCCACAAGCTATGGCCAAGACCCTTATAAGTTGTGACCAAAACCTTTACAAGGTGTAGTATGAGACCTCCTAACTACCTTTGAAAGGTCTCGACTCCTAAAAGAGCCTAGATTCTCTTTATCATTTGAAGAAACTCTTCTCGGATGGTGATGAATTTTTGAGTGTTACTTATTTATTCACACAGGGTTATTCTAGGCTTGCAACCTTTTGAGCCTTAAGTAAGCTGAGCTATATACTCAACATCAAACCCCCTAATTTTAGTTAAAAATAGATATTTTTTTGACAAAAATTGAGAATATTAACTCCAAAAGACACTCCTGTTCAACTTACTTAAATGCTCAACTTGAAGTCTCTTCGTTTTTGACATGTGGCAGATGATGATTGGATCTAGGGATTATGATGCCTCGTACTTGTAGAGATCTTGCTGTCTCTAATGATGGCCGCCCCCCTTTTCATAAATGAGAGACATCCCCTTAGCTTTTATCTTGACGTGGCATCATCTTGTCCTTTAATTTGTAACCTCAATCTACGGTTGGGGTTTTTTTTACTCCTTTAAATACTTTACCTTTTATCTTTTTACTTCTTTCTTCACTTTTACGCTGTCATTTTTTCTTTGTAAACAACTTTAACAACAGTAAGGCAACAGCAGCATGGTTTCAAATCTCTGACAACTTCTTCAAATTCCTCATTCCAATAACTATTACTGTAAGTCTCCTTTTCTTTCTTTCATTTATTTGTGATTGATTTCATAGCATAATTGATTGATTAAGAAAATTGATAGATTTTTTCTTAGGTTTAGAGACCTTTAGGCCCACCCCTGAGTTGTTGATGATCTAGGAATGACCTTTAACTATCTATTTTTCTTCTGTGAAAAATAGAAAATAGCTTCTGGGGAAAATGACTCTGGCGAGGGATAAGCTATTATCCCTGTTAATTCTCTTACTTTGGTGAGGCAAGACCTAGCACAATTTGAGGTGGATAGATTTACCTCTACTATAACAGAATTAGACTTAGAGGTATATACTAGGATGTATAGAATTCCCAAGGGAGTCTATCTTAGAGTTCCAAGAATAAATGAGCTTTCAAGTTGTCCTCCTGCGGGCGAGATAACCTTCAATGATGAATTTTTCCTTGTAGGTTTTAGGCTCCCCCTTCAAATTATTTTACCTAAATTTTTGCTTCTTTTGGGATTTCTCCATACTAATTGAACTTAAACAGTTAGATGATCCTGTTAGGTCTGTACGCTTTGTGGCATCAGATCTCGGACTTCGCCCCCTCTCTTAAGAAAATCGAACCCTTGTATATACTAAAAAGGAACCCAATAAGAAGTCCAAGGTGGTTTTACCTTCAAAATTGATCTAACGAGACGAACCCCATCACTAGTAATCCCACTTCTAACAAGAATTAGAAGAAGTGGTTTTTTTTGTTGGAGGTAACTAGAATTTCGCTCCACATTTTCATATTCTTAGACCTTTTGGGGAGGCGGTCAATTGGAGTAGCGCACCTTCATTAGATCTTCGTAGCCAAGAAAGAGTGAGATTGGCTAGGTCACTAGCGTCACACCAGAGCATTTTGCTCTTAGATGATGAGATAATTTCATCGAGTCTTGGGGATTTTACGTATCTAGAGAACAATTTTCTCGAAAAAGGCTATTCTGCAAGGTAACTATTTTGAAATCTTGTTCTTGTGTTCAAATTATGGTTTTTAATCTTGATTTTATTCGTTCTTACAAGCGAGATGGCCTCTAGAAAACTTACTCCAAATTTCTTTGAGGTTTTATAGAGACTAGCTAAGGAGAAAAGAGCTGGAAAGGCTCTTTTACCTCTTAAGGCTACCAAGAAGGGTCCTACAAAGACCTTGAGGGTTTCGAAAACAATGGGTGCTTCTTCTTTGGCTCACCCTGAAGGCCCTAGCAAAGGGGTAACAATCCAAGGCCCAATGCTTCCCCCCTAGCTCCCCTCACAGACAAGGGGAAAGGGAAATGTAAAGCTGTGATTGCGGCTTTCGAGGAGAGGTCTCAGAAAAAGAAACAAATGTTTAGCTAGTAGATAAAGAGTCAGCTAAGCTATCCGTGATCAGCACTTAGAGTATTACAAATTTGTAGATGATGTTGTGTTTGACAAACATCGTGACCTTTTTCTTAGTGATAGCTACTAAGGGTTTGACTTCCACCCACTTCGTTAAGTAGTTGATAGCCACTATGGCATACTTCGTGTTAGCCCGAGCTGGGGGTAATGATTTAATGAGTTTGAGCTCTCATTGGGAGAATGGCCAAAGGCTTGACAATGAGGTCAGCTTCTTTGGGGGTTGCCTCGGGATGCAATAGTACACCTGGCCTTCGTGATAAGCTTTAGCTATCTGTGTCGCATCTTGTGAGAGTGTCGGTCAATAATATCCCTACCTTAAGATCTTATAAGTCATAGTTTGAGCTCCTCTATATCCGTCACATACTCCGTAGTGGATTTCTTCTAAAATTTGAGCTGCTTCATTAGGTTTGACGCACCTAAGGTAGGGAATGCTATACCCTCGTTTGTATAGCTCTCTGGTCAATGACGGTGTACTTTGCCAACTTATTTTTGATTTTTTGGGAATGCTCCTTATCTTCTGGAAGCTCGCCGTTTTGGATATAAAATCTTATTTCATCAATCCAATAGCGATGGCTGTCCAACTAAGATATATAGGGTAGCCGATCATTGGCTTCCGTACTTTTTTGTTCTAGTACTTTAATTAGGACAGAGGTGGGGATACTTACTTTAATGGTATAGGCCAATTTTGTCAGTATGTCTGTCTTTGAATTTTCTGTCCTTGGAATCTGTTTGATTGTGACGGTGTTCAATGTGTTCAGTAGTTGCTTAGCCTTCTCCAAGTATGCTTGCATATTACTTTCTCGCATTTGAAATTGTCCATCAAATTGGCTAGCTACTAACTAGGAGTCACAGTAAATGCCAAGACTTGTGATCCCCAGTGATTGAGCTAATTTGACTCTTACAATCAATGCTTCATACTCTGCCTCGTTGTTAGTGACTCTAAAATCAAACTTTATGTCATACATTACCTCAGTCCCATATGGACTTAAGAGGACTATACAAGCTCCTCCCCCTTGTGTATTTGAGGCTTCGTCAATGAAAAGGCTTTGGATCGGCTCCTTTTGTTTGAGGTGATCTGATTTTCTTCGGCGGGAGGTCCTTCTAAGATCTGATGAACGAAGAGGTGCTCAGACACTGATCTTTCAACATTCACAAAATCTGTCAAAGCTTGATCCTTGATCGCTTTCCTAAGTTTATAGGCAATTTTATACTTGCTATGTTCAACAAACCATTTAACCAATCGACCTGAAAGGTCTGGCCAAAGTAGAATTTGTCTTAGCGGTTGATCCATTAATACCATAACCTAATGAGCATGGAAATAAGGCCTAAGCATCCGGGCTGCCACTACCAACACCAACGCCAGCTTCTCTGGTGGTAGGTATCTCCTCTTGGTATCTAATAGTGCATTGCTAGTGTAGTAGATAGGACGGTGAATCTTCTTAGCATCTTCCTTTACTAAAACTGAGCTTACAGAATGGTTACTTACTACTAGGTAGAGGTACAGTGTGTCACCGGTCTTGGGCTTTATTAGATGAGGCGACAACGCGAGATATTGTTTTAGCTTTTGAAAACTGTGCTCACATTCCTCTGTCCATTCAATCTTCTTCCCTTTTTATTTTCTGACCTAAAAGAAAGGAAAACACTTGTCTGTAGCTTTAGATAAGAACCTATTAAATGCGACTAGTCGTCCCATCAGACTTTGAAGTTCTTTAAGATTGGATGGGGATTTTAAATCCATTATAACCCTGATCTTTTGTGGATTAGCCTTGATGTCTCGTTCGTTGACTATATATCCCAAGAACTTTCTAACCTGAACTCTGAACATACATTTCTCAGGATTCAACTTCATATTATATTTTCTAAAGTAGGAAAAGGTTTCTTCTAAATGCTTTAAGTGATCTTAGACTTTTAGAGATTTAGTAATCATGTCGTCACGTATACTTCCATGGTCTCTCAAATTAATGGCTTGAAGACTCAATTAACCAACCTTTGGAATGTACCTCCAATGTTTTTTAATTCAAAAGGCATTACTTTATAATAGTATAACCCTTGATCGGTAATAAAGGCCGTTTTCTCCTGATCTTGCTCGTGCATTTTGATTTGATTATATCCCGAGAATGTGTCCATGAAACTTAGCAGTTCATGACCAGCTGTTGAATCTACCAATTAATTGATTTGTGGAAGTAGGAAACTGTATTTGGGACAGGCCTTGTTCAAATATGTGAAATTCACACATATTCTCTACTTCCCATTGGCCTTTTTAACCATTACTACGTTCAATATCCACTCTGGGTAGTGTACTTCTATAATGAATTTCACTTTCATTAATTTGTCCACCTTGACGTGTATAACTTCTCTCCTCTCCATGTTGAATGGTCTCTTTTTCTGCCTCACTGGTTTGTATTAGGGATTAATGGTGAGTCGATGAGAAATTACTCGTGGTCGATGTCGGGCATGTGTTTGTGAGACTATGCAAATATGTTCATGTGTTGTCTCAGGAAGTCTTTGCGTTTTCCTTTCAGCTCTTTAGGGAGTTGAGCACCAACCTTAACCATCTTCTGGGGTGATTCCTGGTCCAGAACAACATATCCAGGCTCTTTAACCAGCTCTAAGGCCAATGGTATTGTCACACATCGGTAAATCGGTATCGTGATGGTATAGAGGTAGGGATGTCCTACCTCTATAAGCCTCAGACAAAATCCTGTACATATAACTATAATGCAGAGAAATATCAACCATATGTATGAACTTATACACACATATACTAAGCACTCTATGGCTATCAACACAATTCTAGACAAAAACCATGATACTCATAAATAAAAGAGTATATGCACACTGTACACATATTAACATGTACAGAAATATACAGAAGATACACTCATAATGTTTATCATAATTGGGCGTTGTGCCCAATGTACAAAACAGACTACAAACATTAACTCCTAGGTGACTGTATAGAGAATTTGGAATCCTAATGCTCTTCACAAATATCTCCTAGAATCCTCACCTAAAAGGAAATCTTGCAATCACTGGAAACTGTGGTAGGGTGAGTTTTGGAGAAAACTCAGTAAGTGGATACTGAAATGAAAATTTTAAGTAAATTCAGTTACGACATAAAATATGTTTACAATTAGAATCAATTTCAAACATAAATCATATTAACAGAATATCTACTGCATATTATTATAATTTCATAATTATAATTTCAAATAGTCGATTGAAAATAGAATAATATGCAGGGATGTATACAGATTTCGGGTCAGTTATCAGATCGCCCTTCGTCTCCTTCTTCTCACATGTACCGGTACTTCTACAGAACACAAATTAGAATGTGCTTTCAAAATATATAAACTTTTCCTCTTATGTCTCCTGGCTAGGTTAAGTAAAAATTGAAATAACGGTTAGCATATTATTAAAAATACAGAAATCAGAAATAAAATACAATTAAAAACAAAATAGCCGCCTCTTGGTCTCAAAATCAATATATCAACAACTTCTCCACAACAATATATATTTAGCTCAAAGTAAATTTTATTTTCTATATAAAACAGAATGTAAATCAATTTATAAATAAACTATTCATTATTTCGTAAAACATTAAATTTTATAAAATAGTTTTAAGGAAATAAAAAACATATAAAAATTCACTCACAGGTGTTGTCAAAAACGGAACAGAAACTCGATCACTCAGGGGTAGATGACTACTTTTTCTGCGTATCTATAGCACATTTATACTAATTATTAATATAATAATTGAAGTATACATGCTTAAAATTTAACTGTGATATTGATATACAACAAGGTTTCTCCTCATCTCTTTAAATTTTATTTTCTTATACAATCAGAATCTAATGATTAGTAATCGAGGTGTCGATTATACTTAATTCACTATTACTAACCAATTTTGCACGATAACATATTATTTTAAAATTTAAATCAAGTGCAACCATACTGTCACTATTCATATCTTCCGATGAAATTTAATTTTACCTAATCTAACAACTAATCGGTTTAATTCTAACCTAAACAAATATAATTGGGAAAATTGTCCGTAATGAACAGTATTTTGTGACAAATAGTAATTTTCATCGTAAACAATGATTTTTATCATGAATAATATTTTTGTCATGAATAATATTTTTGTCATGAACAGTAGTTTTCGTAAAATGCATAAATACGACAACAACGAAGTTAAGAATCATACCGAGAGGTTAATTTAACCCTAAGACTTCCAAATTGCAAGTAATTTTAAAAATTCCCAATTTGTGAATGGTAGCACTATTCTCCTCCAGGCTTAATCGTTAACTGAATCACTCAAATAAAACTCCTAGAGTGTAGCCCGTGTCGTGTACGTATGATTTGTAGTAAGAAACAAAACTTTAATCGGTTGAAAATGGAGTAATTTGAAGGAAATTGAAAAAAAATTTAAAAAGAACAAAGTAAAAGAAAGCTATTGGAATGAAGAATGAAGAACGAATGCCCCTGTTTGCTTCTTGATCAATTTAAATGGAAATTAAGATTTAATAAAATTACTATTTTTCCCTTGAAAAAAAGAAGAAGTTTAATAGTAAGGGTAAATATGTCATTTTTAATATATATATATATATACTATATTCTAGGCTTTGATTCTCTTTCATCCGACCTCAGATTTGACTCAAGTTTAATTCACATCAATCCTTATTGAGTCCTTTTTTCGTAGAAACAAAACGTTTATCAATTAAAATTTTTAATCAACACTAATTTTTGTTTGAAAGTTGGGTGCACGGATAGAGTTTTAAAGGAAAAATTTCTAGACTTAATAAATTATTATCAAATCACTCCCAATAGCTAAGTAAATATTAATACAAAGTTATTTACTCGTTTTTATTACTCCGACATAATTTATAAAATGGCAAAATCACCCCTAGTGTGTAAAATAACTAAAATGGCCTTAGTTAAAATTTTGGGGTATTACAGGTATTTCATCCTAATTGAGTTTCTTGGTGATTAGATCTTCCCGCGAGTTTTCGTAATTTGCTTTTAGAACTTCTCCTTATAGGCATTTCGGTAGGCAGTATGAACTTTTAGAAGAAACCGCGAAGCACGACCAAACTTCTTTGTGATTTCTTTTGACAATTTCGATCCCCTCTCCTGTTCGGAATTTTAACATCAAATAGTGCATACTCTCTACTGCCTTCGTAGCTTTAAGGAAAGGTTTGTTCAGAATCATGGTGTAAGGCATTTTAAGGTCGACCATTTGAAGTTTTACCATTGTAATTTTCTAGTGTGGTATTTCTCCCATGGTGATGGGTAGCTAAACTATTCTTAGAGGGTAAACACATGATTCTCCGAAAACATGGAGAGCGTTCTTGGCAGGCCTAATTCTTAGATCCTCGATTATTAAAGAATCTAGAGTTTCTTTGAAGATAATATTAGCCGAGCTCTCTGTGTCCACCAAGATTCGATTGACCTGAGCCATTCCTACTATTAAAGTTATCACAAATGCATCATCATATAGGTAGTGAACCCCCACTTCATCCTTATTTGTGAACATGATGGGCACCAAGGTGGTTATTTGTTTATTCTCGATTCGCACATTTACAATGTGAATATCCAATGGGGTATTCGGTAGTGAATATCTCGAATAGTTTTTCCTTGACTTGTTTGAATTTCCAGTCAACGTTATCCTTCTTAAGATCACCATAGTCCGCTTTTCTTGTCTTATTCCATGTTCGATCTCTTGATCCAAAGCTCTAAACCCATCTTCATTTCTAGCTACCAGATCTCGCAAGTAATAATTTCTAATCAGTATTTTTACCTGGCTTCTAAGATTAAAACATTCGTTTGTCAAGTGTTCAAAGCTTTGATGGAATTCACACAATTTATTCTTGGCTTCTCCCACTAGTTCGGCCCTCAGGGGACAGGGTTCCACTAATATGGTCCCTCACTCTTTAATTTCATGTTAGACCTGTGAGAGCGGGCTTTCAATGGAGTAAAAATGCGATCCCCTTGTACATGAGCTACTCTCTTTGTGTCATCTCTTCTCGGCAAGCAATACCATATTGGAAGAAACTTGTCTCTTTCTCCCGATGCTTTGTTCCGGCTCTGATTTTGTTTGCCTTTCCTATCAAATTTGTGAGAATTTCTTCTATCGTCATGTCTCATTCTTGGGTCGGCTCCGGGATTTTACGTCTCACCGAGAAATTATGGCTTGAAAGTTTTTTCTTCTCTCATCTTAAGAGCGATCTGGTTCTTAATTTCTATCTTATTTAGCAGTTTTCTTCGAGCTGTTTTGTAAGTGGTAATAAATGGCTTACGTATAGCATACCATCTTCGATCCACCTGTAAGCCTTTCCTACCTTTTAAAGCCAGAGAATGATGATAAGTTCTCAATTTCATCACCTCATCATGGTATCTATTGACGAAGATTTTGTGGCTTTCGCCTTCTTCTTGCTTCACGAGCAGCAACGAACTTAGAGTTTTAAGGTTGACTCCAAGTTTAAAATTACCAATGCTGCCCGGGATTAGACTAGTGAACCACTTTCTTGCTTGCCCTTCTAGGGTTAGAGGGGAGCAAATGATACATTTAGGATTCGTCTAACCCTTGATTAACATTATCTCCCTAAACAGATCTATATGTAGGGAGAGGTCGATCTTCTCTGTGAAAGGGTTTATTTGTGGCATATTGAATTTCTTAGAAAGGACGAGGTCTAATATCTTCTAAGTAAAAGAGGATTTAGAATAAAATCCTGTCTTGGATGTAGACTGGTCTCTCTTTTGTCCTTCCCTTTTCTTTTGGTCTTCCAACCTTTCGACTAGTTTTTGAATACGGGCCTTAAGATTCTCGGCCCTATCACTATATTCCTTAGATATTTTTTTGAGAGGAACTCCTTATTAAGCCTTTCTTTTACCTTTTCTGATCGAGAAACCCCTTCATATCTTCTTAATAAGGGTCGTTACCCGATCTACTCTTATTGGTGCAGGCTCTTTGTGGGGATGATCAAAAATCTTCCCTTTCCCTTTTTTTTGAAGCAATATACTTTCTCCTGGTAATGTCTTGTAAATGTCTAGTTCTGTGGTTCATAGTGTGTACGGCATCTGGGATGCTGCTTTCGACAGCTTCGTTGGTTTAGGTGTCTCTGTCACTAGGGAATCGGCTTGGAATATCTTTTTCATTCTTGTTACCTCATCTATTAATGCCTGAATCTATTTGTCTTTCTTCGCATGCTGTTTTTCATTCTCAGCCAATCTGCGGTTTCCGCTGCCTTTTAACGAGGGCAGAGTTGATGTGGTGACGAAGCCTCTGAATTATGATTCGAGTCTCTTAATACCGGCGGCTGGTCACTGATATCTTGATTGATGGCCACATTCTCCGCAAGGGTAGTATTGTAGGGATTTTCTCTCATTGTCGCCCGATTTCTAGTTACTTATGTTCGTGAAGTGGCCATGTTCTTCTTTTCTTGTAGTGGTTCCTAACCTTTTGTCAGATTCCCATAGTTGGAGCTAGATGTTGATGCAGCAAAAATTCTCTTTTGGATTATGTGCACTAGCAACGATCCTCTCCTTCCTTGGATGTTTTTCAACTTGTAACCACAACGAAACCTTATGAGTAAAAGCCAGTTGTCCAGCGAAAATCCACCTATACTTAAGTTAGGGTTTTACTTTTTTTAAGTAGTATAAAAAAGAGTTCTAGTTCTTTAGGTCAAAGTTTCAATTGTCGTACCTGATTATAGCTAGTTTCCTTTTATAGGTTTTTGTGTTCCTTAATCATGGTAGAATTCTATAGAATCTAGAAACAAGCATCTCGGTGCACGAGGATCACAGAGATTTTATTGGGTAAGCATAGGTTTCTGAATTTTGAGAGAACACGTGCCTTTTACATGAAGCGTATTTGTAAGATCCTTATTATGTAAGAAGTTCTAATTGGTAAAAATCCTCGTTGGAGAATAATCCGAGAAAGATATGGAAAGGAAATGAATCCTTCATAAACAAGTAATTGTTGAGAGGTTTTAGGAATCTTTGTATGAGACTCTTATATAAACTGTGACTGAGGCTCCTACAAGATATAGCCAAGACCTTTATAAGTTGCGACTGAGACTTTTACAAAGTGTAGCATGAAACTTCCTAACTACCTTTTAAAGGTTTTGGCTCCTAAAAAAACCTAGATTCTCCTTACCGTTCGAAGAAGCTCTTTTCGAATGGTGATGGGTCTCAAAGTGTTACTTATTTATTCATACAGGATCATTCTAGGTTTGCAACCTTTTGGGCTTTAAGTATGTTGAGCTATATACTCAAAAGATTCCATTGTTTTAATGATTCCATGCGTCAGCCAAACAAAGTAATATAATTCCTCTCTCATTCGATTTCATTTACCTTTTCTTTCTTTTTTCCTTTCATTTATATTCTTTAAACCAAACATAATCTTAATATTTAGCAATTTTTTTTATTTATTAAAGTTCTGTTATGAAAGTTATTAAATCTTTGATTTCTTTCTTCATTATGATTCTCTTTTCTTACTTTAGTTAACTTAGAAAATCAGGTTTACCTTATTCTAGGTAGTTATATTAGTATTATCACATATATTTTTTTTGATTAATAAACAATTATCTCATAGAAATTTTGTGTTTTTTTTTCATATTTTCCACTACATCACTTTATTTATTTTAAATTAAGAAAGCTTACAATTCATTCATGAATTTTGGTTGTAAATTGACAAACCATCCTAATTCATCATTGAATTCTTCAATATCAATAAAATGTTTTTTTTTTGTTAAAGCTAAGATCTTCTACTCTTTTTTTTATAACAACCAAGATTCATTGCTTTGATCATTTTCCTAGCTTGCCACCTAAAATATAATGTCTTAAAGAACTCATAACCACCGCAAAACACTAATTTCAACATTAATACATGAGATATCATCAATACGACAGACATTGTTCATGCTATGATCTTATCTTATGATCTAAACAACAATGAAACACTACCTATTGATTAGTTTACTTTGGTAAGCACACATTGTGTTTTTTTTTGTTATTTGACCCTTTTTAGCTATTTAATTAGGAATTGATTTTCTTTTTAATTTTACTTTTAATTGTTGGGATTTATTTAAATTGTTCTTTGAATTATAAGAATGGTTAGGATTATTTGATTTTTGCCTATAAATGACTTTTGGACTTTTAGAGAGGGATCAAACAATTATCAATAAAGAACAACTTTATTTTGTCAATATTAATGTTTCTTCTTCCTAGTTGTTTCATTGGTATCACGGCAGCGATTTGGCACCATAGCAAATGGCGGATGGGACTAGAGCACAAGAATAACGATATTTGGAAGAATTTCTATAGCAATTGAAGGAGGTTTCTAACCAACAAGTAGCAGAATTGAAGGAGTTTTCTTGCATGATGTTAGCGATCAATCTCAAACTTAATCATATGGTAAGTAAGTTAGGGGGTTCAAGAACATTATTGGAAGGTGGAACTCTTATTCCCATAAAGCCAAGAATTAGGTTTAATTTTGGTATGTATTTTTCTCAAACAAGATTCTTAAAACTAAATTTTTTAACCTTCAAGGGAGAAAATTTGAGTTAGTGGGTTTACTAGAATGAACATTTTTTCAAGTATAATAGAGTGGATGAATTTGACATGGTAGGATTGACTACCATTCATCTAGAAGGAAAAGCTTTAGAGTGGTTCCCAGGGTATGAGGTTGCTGTTACAAAACCAAGTATGAAGCAATTTTCTACTAATTTAATTGAAAGGTTTAGCCCTGGTATTGATGATAATTTGATTAGTAAGCTTATTAAATTTAGGCAAACTTCAATAGTAAGGACTTTTCAAGAATAATTTTAAGCATTGATAGCTAGGACTCAGAGATTACCTACAGTCTTTTTCTTGTAATGTTTTGTAAGTGGATTAAAAGTGCCATAAAAATTAGGTAGCCATGTTCCAACTAAAAATGTTGGTTCAAGTGGTCAAATTGGCCTTATTACAAGAAAGTTCCATAGAGGCAATTCTCAAAGAGGCTAAGGCTTCAACAAGGGTAACATTCTCTCATGTAGCACCTAACAGAGTTATATGAGATAAATTCCTCTAATTGAATGAATACCTCTTGTAGAAATGTGAGAGAGGAGAAAGAAAAAGTTGTGCTACTACTGTTATAAGAAGTTTGAACTTGAGCATAAGTACGACAACATATTTGTTTGCTGAAAAGAGAAAAGGATGAAGAAACTTGTGATGGAGATAACAAAATAGAGAATAATGAAGAGGATTCGTTGGTGTCTCTTCATGCATTAGTAGAGGCTATCTCACATTAAACTATAAGGATTAGATGAAATATCAGCAAGAATGGTGTTATAAATTTGATTGATTATGGAAACACACATAACTTTTTAGATGTGTCTATAGCCAAATGTACAGGTTGTGAGGTGCAGCGAGATAAACCATTAATGGTAGTAGTGTCTAACGGCGCCAAAATTGCTAGTATTGCAACTTTTAAACAATCAACTTGGAGTATGCAAGGGAAAAAGTTCAGAGTAGATATCAGATTAATTTCCTTAGGAGGTTGTGATATGGTGCTAGGGATCTAATGGTTTTTTCAATTGGGTCCAATATTATGGGATTTCAAAAATTTGTGGATGGAGTTTAAGTGGGAAGGTAGAAGGATGGTGTTAAAAAGGAAATGGCTAGACCCTTAACGCTAGTTTTGGCCATCTATATGGAGAATGATCTTAAACAAATACCCTAAGTGGCTGTTGCTTATATTTGTTTATTATTAGTGGAGTCATGTGCTAACTCTCTACTACTATAAAAGTTTCTAAGGAAGAATAAGAAGAATTGCGTTTTTACTGAACTAATACAAGGATATATTCTTGGAACCTAAGGGTATACCACCACCAAGAGTTCATGATCATTGGATTCCCCTATTACTTGATAATGTTTTCCAAATAGAAGACCTTTCATATACCCATAAGTGCAAAAGATTAAGATTGAAATGATAATCAATGAGTTGCTTGTAGTAAGGAGTAGGGAGTATACAGAAGAGTGTTAGTCCATTTTCCTCTTTTATTCTCTTAGTTAAGAAGAAAGACGAAACTTAGCAGATGAATGTGCATTATCGTGCTCTAAACTCTATCACAATCAAGGATAAGTTTCGTATACTAGTGATTGATGAGCTGCTAAACGAGTTGGATGGAGTTAAGTTTTTCTCTAAGTTAGACTTAAGGTCGAGCTACCATTAGATTAGGGTGCATCCATCTAACGTTCATAAAATTGCTTTTTGAACTCATGAAGGGCACTATGAATTTTTTGTTATTCTTATGAACGCTCCATTAATATTCAGTGTCTTATGAATGAACTTTATTTTAACCTTTCTTGCAAAAATTTGTACTAGTATTTTTTGATGACATATTAGTTTATAATAATGGATAGGTTGGGCATTTGAGGCATTTAGAGTTAGTGTTGGAGGTTCTATTTAAGAGTTATCTATTTGTCAAAAAATCTAAGAGTTCATTTAGCAAGGAGCAAGTAGAATATTTAGGACATTTGATTTTTAAGCAAGGAGTGGCTAGTGACCATACTAAGATTGAATGTATGAAGCATTGGCCAATACTCCATTTATTTAAAATGTTGTGGGGATTCTTAGGTCTCACCGGTAGTACAGAAGGTTTATAAAAGATTATAGGAAGATTAGTAGACTACTAATGGATTTGCTTAAAAATTATAATTTTTTTTTGAATAAAATAGTCGACTATGCTTTTAATAGCATGAAGAAAGCAATGAGTATAGAGTTTGTGTTAGCTATGCCCAAGTTTCATAAAACTTTTATTCTCGAATATGATGTATCTAGAGAAGGCATATGAGCTATACTTTTGCAAGAAGTTAGGCTTATATCTTATTTGAACAAGGTGTTGTCACTAAAACACTTTGGAGTGTCTGCTTATGAAAAAGAAATGTTAGCAATGGTGTTTGTAGTGCAAAAATGGAGGCTTTACTTATTAGGGAAGCATTTTAAAGTTTTCATTGATCATTTAAGTTTGAAGTATATGTTAGAGTGGTGTGTATCTACAACAATGTAGTAGAAATGGCTTACCAAGTAATTGGGTATGATTTTGAAATTATTTTCAAGAGTGGTAGGAAAAATAAGGCAGCTGATGCTTTATCTAGGTTACATGAACCTGCTTTGAATGCGT
Source organism: Cedrela odorata (assembly GCA_035584115.1). Lineage (NCBI taxonomy): Eukaryota > Viridiplantae > Streptophyta > Magnoliopsida > Sapindales > Meliaceae > Cedrela > Cedrela odorata. Next base: position 2,246,344 of record JAXCLQ010000004.1, read on the forward strand.
TAGTAATGGCAATATCATTTCCCATAGGTGTGTAGGTAAAGCAACTCAAACAAAAATGACAACAAAGAAATCCAAATTTTGATTTAGGAAATACTTAAAAAAACCGAACCCTCATTTCAAATTTACTAGTGAAAATAATTCACTCAAGTATAAAGGGAGGCTTTGGGTAGGTAAACATTAAGCTTTGAAGCACTTAATTATGACTGAGGTTTGTGGTGGAATAGATGATGGGCATTAGGAGTAGGGTGGTTAAAAAAACATTGGCAATAATCAAGCGATCTTTTTATTAGAAAAAGATGAGTATGGATATTTGTTCTTTTATGGTAGCTTGTGACATTTGCAAAAGGAATAAATATGAAAACTTGTTATCTTTTGGGATGCTTCAACCTTTACCAATTCTTGAGCACAAATGGACTGACATATCAATGGATTTTATAGAACATTGCCTAAGTCACATAGTAAGCAAGTTATTTTTGTGGTGGTGATAGGTTGAGTAAGTATGCACATTTCATGTATTTAAGTCGTCCATATATGCTCTTGATGTTGCCAAGCTTTTCCTGTCACGCCCCTGCCCGTGGGGTCCACACGTGACAACCACCACAGACCCTTAAGATATATTCTAAAGTCTCAAACATGTCTCTTAGGCTTATAAGGCTTCTTATGTACTTGTCCCCTGTATGATAATTCACATAAATTTGTCTCTCTAAGATATTTTCAAATAATTTCACAAATTAAAGTACACTCAATTTATAAAAGATACATGGTACACAACCAAATATATAATTTTCAATCCATAAATAAATACATACAAAAATTTCTCAAAATGAACCCAATGAACTAAATTAAACAAGTCGGTGAGCTGATGATGAAAATGATACCTGAGGGTTTTACACCTTTAATTGAACACCATCATCAGTTAATTCTCTTTCCTACGTTCGATTTCGTGAAACTAAGAGGTGAGGGGGTGAGTATACGAGGGTATACTCTGTGAGTAGATAAAAATATAATTATATATAAAGCATAATGGTATGAATATATTTTAAGAAATTATTTATAGATGTATGAAAAACAATTTCTTTTTAAAGAAACATGGTTTATTATTCAAAAATCATTGAGTTGGCTCCCTTTCCCGGTAATTACTCTGGCCATGGGTAATCCTGAGATCGCCAGTGGGTTTTATTCAAGAAAAACAATCGTTAACTTAAATATCCAAAGGTTATTGTTGACCACTGCATCATTGGAAGGTTATTGTTGACCACTACATCCTTGGAGGGTTATTGCCAACCAATACATTGACATGCATTAACTATAATTTGCTCATTGATCTCTAGAAAGTTTATATTTTAGGATTTCCTCTCTATTCCTTTACTTTTTTTGAAGTTTTCTTCTAGCTTTCTTTTTGGGATAACTTCGCTAACTTAAACATTGCAATGTTATTTTCGATGATGCAAACGAGTCTGCACAGCTACACATACAAGAGGGGGAACTCACATATTGGCTTGGAGAAACTCAAGGACAGTAGTCACAAGATCTATTAAATTTGCTAAGTGGGCCGATTACAAGATTTAAGGTCAAGCATTTTAAATAAGCGTTAAATGAGCTGATTCAATAAGTTGGTAAAACAACAAACACGTGGGGGCCCAGCATAAATCCAAATAAGTTTCAAAGGAACTTAGTCATTATGATTAAGGCTCTAGAAGAAGTTTTTTTTTTTTTTTTATAAGTTAAATTTTTTATTTAGTAGTTTCTTTTTATGAGTTAAATTTTTAGTTTAATAGTTTCTTTTTATGAGTCAAATTTTTTATTTAGTAATTTACTTTTATGAGTCAAATTTCTAGTTTAGTAATTTTCTTTTATGAATTAAATTTCTAATTTAGTAATTTTTTTTATGAGTCAAATTTTTAGTTTAGTAGTTTTTCATTTCTGATTCGAATTTCATAAGCATTGTATGTTTTTATAATGAAGAGTAATATTAGAGAGCCATTTTGTATTTTTTTTCATTCTTAAAAGGATTCTTAAATTTATCAAGTTTATTCTCGTAGTCTTCAAACAATCAAACTTATCACCTAAACTTTTAAGTTGTTCTTGAGATTTTTGGTGTGATGTTTTCAACTACCACAGTTCTTGGTTCTTATCTTATTAGATAACGGGTTAAGACTCAATAAACTTGTGTATTGAAGATCTTAGGGTTCAATATTATGTTTGATATTGGATTTTGTTACGTTATTGGTGACGTTTATATTAGTTAGTATCAAAGCTTTGGTTCTAAGGCAAATTTGAATTATTCTTTAATTATTTTATTAATCATTGTTCATTGAATTTGAATTCTGAAAATACAAAATAATAATAATAATAATAATAATAATAATAATATTATTATTATTATTATTATTATTATTAATTAGTTGAATTCTTTGTTAGGGTTTTTAGGATTTTTTTTAAATTTAATTCAAATAAGGTTTCTTTGTTTTTGGTTTGGGGTCAAATTTCTTTTTTTTTTCTTGCTTTAGTTTATCTTAATTTATACTTTTTATTTTTAGTTTCGTAAAAAAAAAGTGAATAGTAAAGAAGGAAAAGAAAGAAAGAAAAAAAAAATAGAGAGAAAGAAAAGAAAGAAAAGAAAGAAAAGAAGAAGAAAAAGAAAAGAAAAATAGAAAGGAAGAAAAGAAATTCAGAATTTTTGTTGTAGGTGACGATTTGCGAACAAATCTTCTTTAAGAGGAGGAGAATGATGCAAACGAGTTTACACAACCATGCATACAAGATGGGAGAATTCACACATGGGCTTGAAGAAACTTAAGAACAACAGTCACAAGATTCATTAAGCTTGCCAAGTGGACCGATCACAAGACTTAAGGTCAAGCATTTTAAAGAAGCGTTAAATGAGTTGATTCAACAAGTTGGTAAAACGACAAACATGTGGAGGCTCAACATAAATTTAAATCAGTCTTAAGGGAACTTAGTTACTATAATTAAGGCTCTAGAAGAAATTTACTTTTATAAGTCAAATTTCTTATTTAGTAGTTTTTTTTTATTAGTCAAATTTATAGTTTAATAGTTTTTTTTATTAGTTAAATTTCTTATTTAGTAATTTTCTTTTATGAATCAAATTTCTAGTTTAATATTTTTTCTTTTATGATTCAAATTTCATAATTTAAGTTAAATTTTGAAACTCTATATAAAAGAATAAACATGCTTTTATTAGTGAAGAATAATATTAGAGAGTTATTTTGTATTTTTCTTTTATTTTTGAAAAGATTCTTAAACTTATCAAATTTATTTTTTGACATTCAAATAACTAGACTTATCACCTACTCTTAAGTTGTTATTTAGATTCTTAGTGTGATATATTCAACTATTATAACTCTTAGTTTTTATCATATTAGATAATGGGTTAAGATTCAACAAATTTATGTCTTAAAAATTTTGAAGTTTAATATTACATTTGGTATTGAATTTTGTCACATTGTGGACGAGGTTCATATCAGTTGACGATTACGTCAATGCCCTTTAACCAATTTTAAGTGTTCAGGTAGCCCTTGAAACCTCCGATCACCACATTGATGATCATTAACTATTTTTAAGTGATCAGGTAGTCGAAGTTCAAGAACAAGCCAAAGTCTTTAATGATGTTCTTTTGAGTATTTGTCGAAGTCTGATTCAGGATAGCTCCAGATCATGAACCCCAAATTTTTTACCAGACAGCAACTTACAAAGACATGAAAATTTTGGCAAAAGCAAGCTGAGTCGTGTCAATTGCATGTGATCCTAGAATGCTGCCCTATGATCTACCTCGCACACAGACAACCTTTACATGCATGTCCTCTTGTCAATAGCACATTTTAAACTTGGCCCAAACCAGTCAAGATGCACATGCTTCATCATTATTTGTTGATATCAATCGTCTCTTGACACATCATTTCATTTAAAACCTTTTAAGGTTATAACATTACAGTTTACTTGGTCCAAAAATCTTTATAAATATGTACCATTCTCCTTGAACCTACAAATTGTGAATTTGCTCAGAGTCAATTATTACGAGTCCTGGTAATAATGGTGCACGATTTTATTGAAAAGTATCAAGGGTATTCTGTTCTTGAGTTAAATTTATGGTTTCACATTGATGCTTATTGGCTTGATTTATTGAAACATAAAATATGCGCCTTCACTGCAATGCAATTTCCACCTCAAATAAAAGCATATTTGACTTCTGACTGTTTATACTTTGCTACATTACCTCTCGACCCATAAAAATTCTGCTCCAACGAATTCAACCGCATTCAATTCCTGGACTCTTAAATATCTCTGATTAACAAACCCTCAACCCAAAAAATAATAATAATAAAATTCAAAACCGATGAAGAAAATGTTAAGCAACATCCATTAAATTCTAGTAAAACAAAAACCCCACTAGGTCCTTTTTGTGGAAATAGTAACTCAATAATTAAGAATTTCTTTATTTTAAACCTCCTTTATTCATTATCTAACTACTACTATGATGGTCATATATCAAAATATCTCAAGCCTTGAAATGCATTTACTTGGGCCAGCCGACTGGCTCAGAATTCATATCACATCCCTTTTCAACATCCAGTTGTGTGAGTTTCCACAATGGTTAAGCAGATGAAATTTCTAGTTGTCCGTGAGTCCAGGACAATCTGATATAAAGCTGCTGGGCAATATCTTCTTATTAAACTTTTCCACTAAAAGATCTGATTGTCAGGTTAAAAACTTATAGATGTATAGAGAATAATCTTCCCAGGGATTGATGTTACATGTCAGATGCGTAACATTTAGGAGCCTCTATTTTGTACACCAGACAATAAACCGAGTACTAGTGAAGCAATTCCAAGAAAGCCAATCAACCATATGAACTGGTGAAGATGAAAGATGGAATGAATATATCACAGTTAGCATTTAGCCATCTCACCACTATTTAAGACCTGGTGCAGATGAAAAGCTTCACCTTGATCTGCATTCATGGACCTTCTCTCCAAACAGCAAGCAATCAACTGCCTGAGTAACCTTTCCAGATATGAATGCAAGCAGCAATGCAAATCTTTAACATCGGGATTCGTTGACAAGATCATCGCATTAACTGTGTCTGCCACAATCTCCCGTCGTGAATCTTCAAGAAGATATCCCACAGATGACTCTTTTGGTTTTTCATAAGCCAGCAAAGCAACACAATCCTACAGACAGTTTTTGAAGCTAGATTAGCTTTCATCTTAAGTAGCAAAAGACAGAAGAATCTAGTAATAAAATGTTTTACAGAAACAAAGACCAAGTCAGATGGTTCATGCATCCATTTCTCTTTGACAAAGCAGCAATTGAGATCCTTCTGTCTTATTGATTAAGATGACACAACAAACAAATGATTTCTTCATTTCTTGTTCCTTCAGCTCTCTTATTATTGAAGACAATAATTTTTTTGTTTTATGTTTTTCCCTGGATCTAATGAGTTGTACATGGGAAAATAGTAAGCTTTTTTCGAATTTATAATTTGCCTGTATCCCAATGGAATATAACTACATAACTAGTGTTGCTACGAACCAAGAATTCTATCCCTCCTTTTCTCACACAAACATTGCCGAGTGGTCAATTTTTTAAAGGGAAAAAAGATCCAATCTTTATAAGAATTACAAACAATTCTCTCTCACTTGCACACACGGACAGAGAGAACACAAACGAGCAAAAGTCATCTCAATCTTTCTAAGAAATACCATCCATTTCCTAACCAGCTCTCCCTTCCAAAATCAGAGTGAGTAGCCTTTGAAATTGTTTAAAAGCTTACAAGCAAAAAGACGATAAGATTACCCTTCTCGATATAGTGAAGAAGCCTATTCACTAGGAAATCACTGAATTACTTTCATTTTTTGTATAAAAGTAGAGAATAAGCCTATTCACTAAAAGAAATCACTAAATTACTTTCATTTTTGTATAAAAGTAGAGAATTCATGCTTGTAAAAGCAATCACAAGATCATTGGACCCAAAATTGAGAAAAAAAAAAAAAAGGTTTAATAATGAAGGTGAAACTTCAGTTCATATTGATCAGCACTACAAGCCCCCAGCCTTGATAAGAAAATGCTATTAGTAATGGTTCTTTTGGTCTATGACCATCAAACATGACTATGCAAAAGGAAAAGTAGTGTTGTATTTTAATGCACAAGTAGATGCTTCATATAAGCAAAGAACTTTGTAGTTAATGACAAGAGTTCTCTCAGTACCTGAACCAAATACTCAAATCCAGCCAACCCAAAAAATTTTGCTAATTCCATCCTGCCATATTGCACAGCCTCCTCCAGTGCTCCAACCTACATATCAGATTAAATATAAGACTACACAATTTTTTTAAGCTTGAACCCATGACCAGTCTCTGTCCCATCTTACACCTACACAACTTTAGCCACTATAAGCTTCCGTAGTTTTAATTAGTCATAATTACGTAGTATTACCAAAAATTCAGGCTTGCTAATCAGAACGAAAAGAAGTGACGGGCATGTGAAATCAATTAACTGATTAAAACATCACAAAGACTTGTGAAAAGGAATGTGCAATATCATATTATCATGAATATTGATAAACATTCCATATCCAGTTTCTGGATTTGATTTAGACCCATTTAAAAGAAAATTCATAAACCTTTGTCCACATTCATTGAGATGGAAAAGTAAAAAAATTGTAGACTATGTTTCTTTTCTTTTCTTCGATTTTCATTTTTTAACAAACAAAAGACTGGTATTAAAGATAATGAAATTTACAATAACTGAACAATATTATTATGTACAAAAAAATTGGAACCAAAAAGCAACAAAGTAATCCATGCATCATCAAGTTGTAGACATCAAGGAATGTATAGATGTGCTTTCGATCACTCCTTCCAAATAATAACAGTAATTTTATAAAAACGGTAAAAAAATATTTTGACACAAAACCAATTGGTTGATTTTCTTTAACACGAAGCAACTAGTAAGCACATTATATATGGAAAAAGGTTATACCCGAACCAACTCAATGAACTTTTGACAGTGAAGCAGAAAGCAAGTAGCTGATTTATCATCCTGCAGAAAGCAAGACTTATCGTCAGCTATAGCACCATACAAAAGGAAAAACAAGACGAAAACAGGTCAGTTTATAAGTCTTATAAATGCACATTCAAACAATGTTCACAACAACCAAAGCTCTTAACATAATCCACCTGTACAATCCAGGGATACCAGCTACGAAGCTTCTCAAATGCAGCATCAATCTCACCATTCCTGATTAGCTTCATCGACAGAGACAATGAGTTAGTCAAAACCACTTCATGTAGTAACTAAACTGATGTAGTTTAAGACAAACTGAGAGAAGAAATTAAGAAATATATATAGAGAAAAGCCAATAGAGTTCACAGAACCTTGTCACAATTAATAATAATAACCATAACCACATTTTAGTACTACTGTACCAAAATGGAGAAACAATTGTAAATGATTGAAGGGATGGTCAGTTTATCATATGAAGATTATCAGAAGGTTTGGATCTCAGAATAAGAGGATTTTAATTAGTAAGTAAATGAAAAAGAGAAAATTTCATTTCGAAATTTTAACATAGTGCACATGGGTTGCAAATCGGTATTCAATAAACTCTATTCGTTAATAAGAAATTATATGCCAACACAGACACTGAACTCAACAGGTCTTGAAAGGTGGATTAATTTGCCCTGTGAAAATAATTCCTCTATATAAAGACATAATGCATTAACTTCTCCAATTACTTTATCCAAAATTCCATTAGACTAGGAAAAAATAGAATTAATAGCACAATAATTAAATTGAAATGACATCATCCAATTCACAACTGTCCCAGTACTTTTAAGACACAAGTGCAGTAAATCAATTTCAGGATAGCTGCTTCATGGTCAACAATTTGCCATCATTAATAGATATTGTTCATACATCTCTCTTTTTCATTAGAAAATGTCTTTGTACATTTTGAAAAGAATAGGAAAAAAAGATTGTTATTGTTTAGCAGTTAAATAGAAACCCATTCTTATGGTTTGTTTTACTTGCAGAGTTAGATTTCTCATTACCTCACTCTACAGAGAAAAATTATAAATCAAGTTCTGATGTGGTCAAGAATTTTGTATTATTTAGCAGTTCAAAACACATTGTAATGATTTCAATTTCCATGCAGAGTTACATCAATTTTGGTTACCCAATATATTTCTAACACTTAAAGCCTGCAGAGATCCAGCTCTTTCACATTGCAGAGTTAAAATCAACCTATGTATCCTATATCACTTTTAGAACTACCATGCTCTTCTCACTATGCTATTCTCTCACTCAGCTTCCTCTCAAAGCTTTTGTAGCTGATATATGCTAATAGGATATATCTTTTGCATTGTCCTGGTCTAGTAGTCTGGATGCTAAGCTCATCTCTTGGAGAAAGATGTTTTGAGGGTTTAGTACAAATTTCTAATAACTAACAGGAAGTTTATAACTCCATATTCTTCCAGGTTTTCTGAACGGGAAAAAGGAAAGGGAAATTAAACAGAAGAAGAAATACAACCCCAACAAGCAATTCACAATAGAGGAGATTCCAGATTCTAGAACATATATAGTATTCTCTTGATGAAGATGTATATGTATGTATGTATATCTATATATAGACAAGCATGATTCACACATCACTTTCACAAGAAACAAAATTTTTTAAAAGGAAAAGAAAAAAGAAAAAAAATGCCATGTTAGAAAAGGTTGGCACCAGAAGTTAGATAAACATACCAATTGTCAAGCAAAATCGTACCTGTCTAAGCGTCTTTCGCTGATTTAAAGCATACACAATGTCCTGCTCATCAAAGCCATTTTCTTGTGCAATAAAGATAGGAGGAACGGTACTTTTACCAGCCAAGTCAAATGAATTAAGTGTATCTTCGTAGCCATAATGTAGTAAGTAGGAACGCACGAGTCTGCGAACAAAAATACCAATGAATTTGCAATTGGAAAACCATAGGTTTAGAAGTAAAAAATATTAATAATTGATAAACAATAACAATATGGCAGCATCGAATCCGAGGAAAATCTTAGCACTACTACGTTGATGGAAGAATAAACAACATAAATGCAAGAGCCAAAATTCAAAATAAGATCCAACACGGACAAAATCTTGACCTGAATTCCAAAGCACATTGTTACATAATGCCACACACAGAAGACACAAGAATGTTTTGAAGGCCAATGAAATTCATAATTATGGTTAAATTTCTAATATGGACCCAATTCAGATATTCTATAGCAGCTTAACAAGATATAATAGTATTACTACAATATAATAACATGATAGTCAAAATTTTGTTTACAGTTCAGAAGTCTTATGCCGTCAACTAACTAGTGTTTTTCTTTAATATATGAAGTCAACAGCAATTCTATAATTAATAGGTATAACAAAATAGGCTATAATAGTTAAGTAAAAACAGTGAGCAACAGAAGAAACACTCATTCTAATGGCCCACGCATCATATTAGTTAATAGTATCTTACTAGCCATTTACACATACTTTTCACGAAGACACAAGAAAGCATTCTATATATATAAAAACCTTAACAGTGGGAAACATAAGAAACACCAATTTTAATAGTCCATAGAAGAAACATTCATTTTAACAGCCCATACATCTTTTAAGATATTAGTATCTCACTAGTACATTATGCATACTTTTCACAACGACACAAGAAAGCATCCTCTATATAGCGTATGTAACTCTGTCAGTTCTGATTGCAGAAACAAAAAAACAAAATTGCTGATCTTTCAAGCTTTGTTTGAGAGAATGATTAAGCTCTTCCCTGGGTGTGACCACTTGCAAATCTCAGGTGTGATTGCTGGGCTTGTATTCTTATTCATGCTGTTATTTATGTATTTATTTTGTCTTTTACTCGCATTTTGGCAGCTAGCCTTTGGTATCAATCCCACTCTATTCTTATACTCTCATATGATTCTAAAAGAGTCTACCTACAACCCCAAAAGCAGATAATATTTTGTTTAAAGCACATTTAAATATAACATGAACTTACCCATAACTGACATTTGGGGGTAGTGATATCTTTTCAATTGAAATCTGTTGCTTCTTCCTCTCTTGTGCTTCATACTCCTAATCAAATGATATGGAAGAGAGGTTAAAAAAGACAAATTATAAAAATCTCCATTTCAGCAAAGTAACAGATGCGCTCCTGTTTAATTTTGGAAATAATCTTTCTGACCAGTTGACTTTTAAGATAATCATTGGACATAAGTCAGTTATGAATACGAAGGTAACAACAAGCCACAGTATAGGGTATAAATGCATCTAGAGCACAACTAAAGAATACATCAACTGATTACAATTATTAATCATGTAATGCACAAAAAAAGGAAAAGGAAAAGATTGTAGGTCCTCCCAGCAATTCCAACTAACGATTGACCGTAGCCTACTTATACTTAGCTAATAGCTCGGAAGAACTCTGCCACCTAGGTTGGCTAGAATATATACAAACCATTTTAGGGAAATTCTTCGCTCAGGGTTTTGACTGAATTGTGTTGAGTATAAGGATTCAGTGCTTTGTATTGGAAATAAATTTAAGAAAAAATATAAGCTCAACTTAAAAAGAGAGAAAACAAGAAGACAAAAAGGAGACTTGCCTTAAGATCAAAAGCAAATTTTTTCTGCCCAAAGTTGACAAGAACCCTGCAGGATTGATATCAAATGCACAATTAGATAATCAAGATTGAAGACTTAACAGGTGTCACAAATAGTAATTTTAATATGATTACCTTGTAGTAACCATTAGCATATTAAAGAGTACAATGAAAATTCACAGAAGTGAAAAAGTAAATGTTTTATTTGAATTCATCGAAGCTTCTGATAGCCAAGTCACTACACAAAATTCAGCAGGTCAAACCAATACAAGCATGAGAGAGAGAAGGATGTGAAGATGACAGCAGAATAATATTACATTATTCTAAATCTAAAAAAAAATGATAAAAACTATGAAGCTTACTGCCTTATGCTAGATATGACAAAAGTAAACAAATCTTTTAAAGAGCGGAAATTTTCTATAGCTTTACTCTATTCCCCTTTGCAGGGATTTAACACTTCCTCAAAGTCATGAAATTTTCAAGTACAAATTTATTGAAGATAGAATAAAATAAAACATGCACTGAATTATTATTTTTATTATCTTTATTTTGCTGGGAAACAAATAATGATTATATCAAAGAAAAGAATTTTACAAAGGTAAATAGGCTGTCATAAAAAACAAGGACAAGTGAGACAAGTCAATTTTATCTACCATAGTTCCATTATCTTCTTAACAACCAGTGCAAAATTATACTTTCTCAATCATCTTTTATGCAGAATTTACAAAGTGGGTATAATCCCAAACAAGTTCTTCCAGACCAGAAAATCTAAAATGCAGTGCATTCTGCTAGATTAGACAGCTTAAAATTTTTACTTTTTAAAAGCGTGCCAAATGACTGTTAGCTACCCAGCATTTCAAAAAATTATAACAATCTTTGAGGTTTCAACTACTACACTAACATCAAAGACCTTTAATTGTTTGACCATCAATTCAAGAATTACATACATCATTTACCAATAAACTAGAATTCATTCTTAATGTATTCGACTTGCTAAGTCAACAAAGAGAAACTATTATGCTTTACTTAATTTTCTTATATAGAAAACAGAGATTATAATCAATAATGAAAAGAAATTACAAAATGAACCAGCAGCCCACCAAACAAAGCTCAATTACAAACAAATAAACAAGCCAACCTGTAAAATTCATCTAGCCAGTTCTGTTGATTTAGAAAATGGTTAAACACCCTCACATTCTTATAATTGAAATGCAGAAAGACACTAGAAAATGCTCCCAATATTGTTAAAATTCAGAACTTGATTTAACTGGTTTTCTTTTAGGGCAGGGTGCAAATGCAGGCTAGAATTAATTGATTTAGTGTGCATAGTTTAAATTTTGTTTCAGACAGGAGCTAGTTGCAGTTATAAAGTTATTTCTAGAATGTAAAACAACTCAAATCCGTAATCACCACTCAAAGCAGCTGCCCATCCAGCAGCCTCTTTTCTGAATCAAGAATGCTCATAGATCCATGCAGCCAAATACCCATTCCTAGAGTATTGGACATGTTTTACTCCGTTTTCTCAAAAACTAGATGAGCAACCCAAGTTTTCATCAGGTATCTGATTTCCTTTTAAGGCCATACTGATGATTGCCAAGATCATATCAATCAATGTCCACAAAAACAACCAGAGCTCTGAAGAAATTTAGTGGGCAGAAAACTTTTATGCAAACAATAGAAGTAGTAAAACAGTAAACAACAATGAACCCATGAGCATAGCAAAGTTAGCAATTATGCTACACAATGCAAAACAAAATAAATATAATCAGTTATGAATGAATGAAGAAGTGAATAATTAGATTTATGGACTGGCCAATAACAAATAAAATTGGAAAAGAAAGCTGTGTTCATGTTAGCTTTGGAATTAGGAAAAAAAACCCCTTAACTTTCATAAAGGTTGAAGAAGAAAATATGAAGTTAAAGATATAAAATTAAAACTGTTTTTATGGGTGATTTGGCAAGAAAGAAACAGCCATAATATTGAATAAGAGATTAAAAATGTCATTAGGTTATGATACAAAATTTGCTTTTCTGCTTCTCTTTAGGCCTCTGACTCACCTCAATTGGGAATGAGCCTTGGGTTAATTTTGTTTATAGGGCTTCTTTCAATTTCTGTAAATTTTGGGAATGGTATACTGTTTGGGATTTAGTTATGCTGATTTTGTTTTGTACAGTCCATAGGTGGCTTTTCTGGGGCAGATTTCCTGCCATTGTGGACCACTGATTCTTCTTTCTAAATAATTCTTTTTGTTTTCCATTGGTAAAAAAAAAATGTTCAAATGTTACCAAAAAGAGATACAGCAATTTGATCAAGCTGGTGATGAGCCATTCAACAAGCTTCGCCGTTTTCTTTTGTTTGTATTTGTTTAAGCAATTCAATTAAAGTCCAATGATCAAATTTGTTTATTTCACCAATCTCATTCTTCCATTGCTGTCAGTTCTAACCGAACCTTGATCACCATATGTAGCAACTTAACGCCAAAATTTACTCAAAAATCCAGTAGGTGGTTGAGCTAGTGTTTGAAAAATGATGGCCGCAAAACTACTATGCTCAATACAAAGGGACTCACGAAAGGAGAAAGAAAACAACAACCATCCAAAGTCAAAATATCAAATTAAAATAATAAAACTGAAACATAATCAATCAAATTTAGCGGAACAAACTTAAATAGAATATGATGTTTGCACTATGTGAATCTAGCATAAAAATTTCTTAAAATATTTAATGCAAATAATTAAAAGGGAAAGTGTAACCTACTCCTCGTTTGGGCTGTGAACAGCAACGGTAGGAAACAAGGGACCCTTGATGTCCTTATACACAGTTCCTACTAATGCACCATTTTTACTGGCAACACAGAGTGTCATGATGAGATCTTTGGAAGAAATGGATTAGAACAGAGTAAAATATTGTTGTACATGAACCAAACATGAACACATAATCAAACCGTGCAAAAGAGCAAAGTGCATAACTGCCTTACGTGAAAAAAAATTCCTGTGAAGCATAGTTAATACCACCACCAACAGTATCATTAGACGTAAAGGTCGGGCCAAAAGCCTCTCCCTTTCCTTGTCCACGATAAAGCAGTCCATCATCTCCATGATATCCACAACTGTTTGCTTCCCACCTGCAAAACGAATAAGGAGAAGGAAAAAAGATAAAGGTAAATGGATATATGTCACAATTATCTGATTCTATACACAAGGACTTCAGCAAATTCTCTTTCCATAACAAACAAAGTGAAATTTATCAACATAAAGGAAAAATATAAGCAAATAAAGAACTGTTTGCAAGCAATTTCTTCTACATATAAGAGAATTAGTCAATTTCACACAGACAACAGATAAACTAAAGTTTACAGCAACATTCCACTTAATTAAAGTTGCAAATTAAAACATTTTTTGACATAAATTAAATGATTTTATTAAGAGGATTTTAACTAACCATTATCCAACTCAATGAGACAAATCAATTAAAACTAGAACAACTCATCTTTATAATTCTCAATGTCAATAACAATTAAATCATTGAAGCAATTTTAAAAATTCTAAATTCCAAATAACAGATTAACAATTATAAATATTGTAGTCATAATAACTGATAAATAAACAGTTACCCAGGTTGCCTCCGCATCTTGAAGTTCTCATTGGTAAATCCAATTGCAATATGGCCCTTAGCACCAGCATCCTTCACATAAATCTCAAAGTAGTAGACAAGCCGCTTGATGGGCGCTGCCTTGTTGGCTTGCGCAACGCCGACATCATGGCCATGCAAATTAACACTAGGGTATTTAACTGACAACTTGTCTGGGTAAACCACCAAGAACCCTCCTGAGCTGTTGATTGTGTTCAACTCTGTTGGTGCCTCCTCTTCCTCCTCCACACCAATTGAGCTTGAAGCTTGAGCCAGCTCTAAGAAGTACAAGCCGAGATCTTGAGTTTTGATGATGTTGTTATTGTTATTGTTCATACTCATTGTTTGGAAAAAAACCAAGACCCTACAAGTATTTTGAAAAATCATTCATTAGCTGGATAATTCAACCTGAACTTTCAGCAAAATGACAAGAGTTTTTCATTGTAGGCAGTCACTGATTTGTTCTAATTGTAAAATGGGGCCTGCCTTTTTTTATTTAAGAACGAAGGTGGCAGTATCACGTTAGACATAAAATCATGCAAGGAGGAATAATGGACACAATCTAATTATTTTCCCATTCATCTTCAGAACTACATGCAATTATGTGATTGATGAGGTGTGATCATGATACAAACTTATGTTATAGGTTCTTTTTATTGTTTTTATTAAAATATATGAAGTGTGAAATAGCCAAGTGTTGATCACAAGCCTCGAACAGAAAACCAAACCAAGTAGAATGGTTTTCACTTAGGCCAAACTAAAGCAATTTTATTTATGATATGAGTTATAACAAATGTTCAAAAAAGAAATGTCAGAAATTCGTCAATAAAAATCAAATTATTATTTTGTTTTTTCTTTTTGTTTAGTTTGATTATTTCCACCAGAATAATATAATTTTATTCATAATTTGAAAATGATCTTCTCAACAAAAAATACTGTTAATTATTATTAGGCTAATTGTATCAGAATTTTAACGAAAACAAATAATAAGCCATAGATTACGTTTTTCATATACAATGAGAATGAAAATCCCACAATTTTTTGAAATGAAACAAAAATAATAAAATGTATTCTCTGACTCTAGGAATCTAAATAGGTTTTAGCATCATTAGAGAGAACAAATAATTTAACTTCATAATCAGACTTTTTTTCAACCATTAGGCTAATTATCCAACAACAACGCAAAAAGAGAAAACAAAAATGATTTGAACTAAATTTCGTTTTTGCCGGCTGACTAACCGCGACGTAGGGTCGGCAAGGGACTGCCGTCGGTAGGCTGTGCCAGATATCATATATACAAACGATTTATTCATTTTCAAACCATAAAAAGGAAAAGAGGAAAAAAAAAGAAGCTAACCTCAGATGACGGCTTCCGCGCCGACAGAAGGATGACCGGCGACAAAACAGAAAAGGCTGCTGTGGATGTGGTTGGTAGAGAGCTAAACGATAGAAGGCCGAAGAGGTAAAGGATAGCGTATTGGTACCAGTTATATCTGCAAATTAGAAATTTATTTAGTTTAATAATATTATTAATAAGCGGGCATGACTATGCAATTACCATGGATCCTACTCACCTCACTGTGGCAAATCAAATTCAAATTTAAAAAAATTAATTACAATAAATTGAATTTATTGTTCCATTAATTTTTTTTTTTCACTTTGTACCTTAAACGTTTAAAATTTTGTATATATTATAAGTTTTTTAGAAATATAGATAATTTATATTTCATTAAATAATTTTAAGCAATTCCAAATAATATATTTATAAAGAAGAATAAGTGACTAAAAAAATAATTATTTCATAATCCTAAAGTTTTCTGTTTGCAGAATAAACTCAATGACTACATTAATAATATGCAAGCATGGTAGCCGAGTGAGACGATTAAAATAAAAATAGAAAAGATCTATTTTGTTAAACTGATAAAACAATTATTTATAATTGAAAATAAGGCACTAAGAAAATAATTATTTTATAATTTTAAAGCTTTTTGTTTGCAGAGTAAACTCAATGACTGCATCAATAATAGCGAGCATGATGGCGCAAGGAAAATAGAAAATACATATTTTGTTAAATTGAAATACATATCCAAATAAGTTGAGCTTGGATATTTTAGAAAATTAAAAGAAATATTTACAACTTTTGTGTTTTGACCAAAAACAAACTCGAACAGAATCAATGAATAAGAAGAGGCAATATTTAGCAGTCTTTTAACATTCATGTAACCTTAACATAATTTTGTTCATATTTACCATTTTATATTTTTTTATAAATAGATGTTTATATGAAAGTGTGAGGGAACATCTTAATGATAATAAAAAATCATTTTCTTTTGATTTTCCCTTATTTTTTTTCATTTTTTGTAACCATCATTTGGTGGTAAAATTCTAAATCATCTCTATTCTAACTCGTGTTTATTTCGTTCTTGTACTTGTTATTTTTCATTATCATTATGTAAATTAATTTTCATTTTGCTAAGGTGAAGGGGTGAAGCTCCTGGTGTTAGAATAAGATTAGGATATAGAAACTCTTAAATTGGTTCTTAATGTTTATATTTGTTAGTTGTATTTATTTTTCCTATCAATTAATTTAGATAGGTAGGAGTATTGGTTCATTACCTACAAATATTGGCAAAACAAATACTTGGTCCCATTCAAACAATGATCAGTTCTACTATACCATCTATTCAAAAGTGGGAATCTTGATTTGTTGTAGACAAAATTTGGCACCATGAATACTTGACCGTATTAGAGTTATTAAGTAATTAAAGAAAAATTAATATAATCACACATATAAATGAACTTTAATTGTTAAACATTTTGATTGGAACCCCCATGATGTGTGGATTTTAAATGAGTTATAAAAAAAAAGAGTTAAATTTGTTTTTATTTTATATGCGAGCTAATCATCTAATCTAAGCAATCATTTAAATTTGAAAATCCTTTATATTAGTTATGTTTATCCCTTCAATAATTTATTTTTATTGCTTGCTTTTTTAGATAAATCTTCTCTTAATTATTAATTGTCATTTTTTTACTAATTCTACATAGATGGATCTCGGACTCTTGAGAATTTATTATTTTAGACAACCTTGCAATTTTAAAGTTGCAACAGTTAAGTTTGTAGTGGGTTTTGGTTTCCAAGAAAATGAGGGAAAGTAAGAGAAAATGGAGAGAAAATGTGAGTTTCTTATTATATATATTGTTATAACCTAAATGAAAGAGTCCCCCAAAGGA
Organism: Cedrela odorata; assembly: GCA_035584115.1. Taxonomy (NCBI): domain Eukaryota; kingdom Viridiplantae; phylum Streptophyta; class Magnoliopsida; order Sapindales; family Meliaceae; genus Cedrela; species Cedrela odorata. Next base: position 2,263,862 of record JAXCLQ010000004.1, read on the forward strand.
AAAGTGGAGTATTTACAGGTAGAAAGTGCTGATGTGGCTTGTTATTAATTTTTAGTTGATGTGGCATGTTTGACTGAAATATCTTAAAATTAGACACTTAACGCCATTCTCCTCTTTACGAACCTCCTTTGCCAAGTTAAGGAGTGTGTTGAGATAGTAATATAATCATGAATTATGCGATGTTTTAGGTACTTTAGTCACGTTATTTTGTGTCTTCCAACTTTGTTGCAAGATCATCGTGGAAGCTGCAATCATGACATCCAAGTCTTTGCCCGATATTTTCAAAATAGAAACTTTTGATGGTGAAAATTTCAGTGTTGGCAGGGTAAAGTCTTTAATACCCTAGATATTTATAATCTATCGGATTATCTCAAAACAGGACCACTAACGAAAGATAATCTTGATTATGTCCCAGAGTTGGAGAAATGGATCATAAAAAATAACGTATGCCGACGCACTATCCTCAATACTCTTTTGAGTAAGCTTTATGACATTTACTGTAAGTATACATCTGTTTTTAAAATTTGAGAATTAATGAAAAAAAATATATTTATGAAGATACTGGGTCTCAAAAATATAACATAGGTAATTTCTTAAAATTTTAAAATAAATGATGGCAAGGATGTTTCCTCTCAAATCCATGACTACCATTTATTAATAAATGATTTGAAAAATGAAGATATTAATCTTCAAGAATCCTTTGTAGTTGGTTGTTTAATTGAAAAACTTTCGAAGTCATGGAGAGATTTTAAAAATAATATGAAATATAAGAGGAAATATATGAGCATCGAGGGCTTAATTGTAACATAAGAATTGAGGAGAAGAACATACTTAGCTATGAAGTTGAAAGAGTCAAGGAATTTAATTTCAAGGCAAATGTTGTTGAGAATAAGCCTCCTCACAAGGAAAAGAAGCAATATTTGAACAATAAGAGATTTTTTAACCCTAACTTTAAAAAGAAGGCACAATGTTATATTTGTGGAAAACTTAGATACTATACTAACCAATGTAGGCATAAGGTTCAAAAGTAGAAATCTTTCTAAAGTCAATTTGGCTAAGGGAGATGATGAAATTATAGTTGTTTGTGTTTGTGGTCTCCGAGGCAAATATGGTTTCTTTTGAAAACAAAGATTGAGTTATTGATTATGGAGCTACTAAACATATATGTAGTGACAAAAATCTGTTTCATGATTATACTCCAATAAAAGAAGGAGAAAAAGTTATCTATCTTAGAGATTCTCGATCTACACTAGTTTTAGGTAAAAGAAAAGTTCTTTTCAAACTCACATATGGAAAAACCCTTTCTCTTAGCAATGTATTGTATATTCCAAATATTCGATATAATTTAATTTTTGTATTTGTATTTAGAAAAGCGGGATTGAAATTATTTTTTGAGAGTGATAAAATTGTAATGACCAGAAATGGGGTCTTTGTTGGGAAAGGTTATAGTTTTGGTGAACTATTTAAACTTATTGTACTTGATGTTGTCATAAATGAAAATACTTCTTCTTTTGCTTAAATTGTTGATTATATTGATTTATTGCATGGTAGATTGGACCATGTAATTTTTCTTATATTGAGAAAAGAAAAAATAAATGTGATTTATTATTAAACTTAAATTTGACAAATGGACATAAAGCCTTAGAAAAGGTATGTTCTGAGGTTGAATGGTTAAGAAATTTCTTAACAGATTTTCCCATAATGTCTTACCCTCCTACTTCTGTAGTTATACATTGTGATTGTCAGGCTGCTATAGCTAAAACCAGAAGTAAAATATATAATGAAAAAAGTAGATATATTCATTTGAGATATAGTATTGTAAAGCAGCTACTCGAATCTAGGGTAATAAGCCTAGATTTTGTAAGGTCAGAGTTAAATTTGGTCGATCCTCTGACAAAACCACTAAATAGGAGGTTAATGGTAAATATGTTGAGGGGGATAGGACTTCTATCTAGAACATAAGATAAGAGTGATGGTAACCCTACTTATGAAATTGGAGATATCATGAAATAGGTTCATAAGGGTAAGAACAAGTCACTTGTTGTGTTGCAGCATTATCACATTAATATAAGAGTTTTTCCTATGGCAAGATAGTGTCTACTGTAGTGTTTGAGGTCGAGGATAATACCCTTAATGAATTCCATAGCCTTAATTCTTGGTTTATTTAACTATAGGATGTATTTGATAGAGATTCACCTATATGAGTATGGAATTGGATCGATTCTTATAAAAGCAAGGCAAGCATCTCTAAAGCGCTCATGAAAACTAGGATGGCATAGGGCATTAAAGTGTCGAATCGCAGAACAACAATGTTTGTGTGAGAATTTAATGTGAATATTTTGTCCATTGTTTTGCACCAAAAGAGTTTTGGTTTATAGAAACAATAAAGTTTCACCAAGTTCTTGTGAATCACGACCAGATGTTCAGTGGTTGGTTCATAACTTGATAAGCACTAGTACACTTACATTAAATTCAAGTAAAGAAAGGTTATATATTTGGAATATGTAGGGGATTGTAGTATAAATTATTGTAGTATATATTGGGTAGTATATTCCAAAATATACTACTATTCCACAAGGAAAATAAATGCGTATTTAGATCCATTTTAATGATTGCATAAGATATTATTTTTAACATTTACGTTATGATTTTGGATCCCATGAACTTATGACCT